>PVJD01001247.1:45468-286507 GCA_004026545.1 Mormoops blainvillei | reverse complement strand
AAAGAAGAAAAGGAACTTGTTTATTTTCTTATACATTAAAATGGAGTTATTCAAGTAGGAATTTTAAGTGATTTGGGCATTTTCTGTTGAATTTGTATAAGTCATAAATGGACTTTTATATACAGTTTGTATATTAGAATTAAATGTTTGAAAATTTATAATTTCAGTATATATAAAGATTAAATCTCTAATTACTGAAAAGTGTATATGAAAATAAATTTGTAAGCATTCTGAATATTTGACTGTTTGCATAGACAGTAGAATATTGAACAGTATAATACAGCTCATAATAGATCAGCCTCTTAAAGATGCACTTGTTTTAAGCTTCAAAGAGAAAGAAAGGAACTGAAATCAGAACGTGAACGGAACCTGCAAGAACTCCAGAACTCTATCCGCAGGGCCAAGGAAGATTGTGTTCACCAAGTAGAACTGGAAAGGTTAAAGATCAAGCAGCTAGAAGAGGATAAACGCCGACTTCAGCAGCAGGTTGGATGAAATACCTGCTATCTCTTTACATTTAGAGGTTATTTGCATCTAGAAATGATAAGTATAGTTCACTAAAAAGTTACAAAAGCTCACAGTAATTTGGACGATTAGTATTTATTGCACCGATACTCAAATACACTTTTAAGTTGATCTTCTTTTCCTAAGTCAAAGCTAAGGACTATATTGGAATAATTTTCCTTCCTTACAATTAAATTTCCTTCCTTACAATTGCACGAGATTGTACTACGTTTCAGGTAACACTCAGCCTAAAATCTTTTTCTGATAAATCTTTTAGCAAACATAGATATACTTCTTGTCACTGGACTGAATTCAGTTAAGAACCAAATTTCACAATAGAATTGTCTGTGCTCCCCTTCGTTTCCTCAGCTTACACTCACCTCTCAACCCAGCCCGCTTTGCTTTCCATCCCTAATGCTCCAGGCAGCCACTTGTCAAAGAAGCTACCAACGGCTCAGTCACTAAGTTCAGTGGGCACTTTCCATTTCTCATCTTACTCAGACTTAATGACAATACGATTGTCATTATCTTTATATATTCTCTTCTCTCAACTTTCCTAACACCACTCCATTTTTGCCTCTGCTTTTCTGGCCACCCTCAGGCTCCTTTGCAGGCTTGTTTTCCTTTAGCCAGTAAATGTTAGACTTCCTCCAAGTTCCAGACTGACTTTGTACTTGACCTTAGCCAAAAAGCCAAGAAGCAATCCCAGACTTACTTTGTACTAAACAACCTTATTAATGCCCATGGGTACAGAGACAATCCGTACCTCTGGGACTTTATATTTATATCCCAGACCTTTCCTTTGCACCCTAGACCCAGATATCTAACTGCCTTTTTGACATCTCTAATTGGATGTGTAAAGGCATTTAAAACCCAGCGTAATCCTCCCATGTATGCCTGAACTCCCTGTAAGTGTTCTTTATTCCTGTTCTTCCTGTTGCAGCCAGTGATATTTTTGACATTTGGGAATCATGACACCCTCCTCTAAAACCTTTCAGTGCAATCTTATTGCTCATTGGATAAAGGTCAGAATAATTACCCCTGCCCTGCATTGTTTGGAATTAGCCTGCCTCTCACCTCATCTCCCATTCTTTCACCTTTGCCCTGTACCTCAGCCACACTGGTCTTCCTCTGGTTGTCCAGCATACTGTGCTTGCTTCAGAGAGACAGGATCTTCGCGTGTGCTACTTACCCAGGGAAATCTAACTTGGCCCGTGCTCCTCAAGTTGTTGTTACATGTTTTCATGGGATATTATTCTTCTCCTTTTAATTTTCATTAGTGTGATAATTTGATCAGTGTCAGATCATTAGCTCCATAAAACTGTTTCAGTTTATATCTGTATGCCTAGAGCCCAGCCAGCCTTTATCACATAATTTGGGCTTAATAAATACTTGCTAAAAAATAAAAAATAGAAACATCATTGTTGCTTCTTGGCCTTTTGGCTAAGAGCAAGTGTA
Organism: Mormoops blainvillei; assembly: GCA_004026545.1. NCBI lineage: Eukaryota > Metazoa > Chordata > Mammalia > Chiroptera > Mormoopidae > Mormoops > Mormoops blainvillei. Next base: position 284,545 of record PVJD01001247.1, on the reverse strand, counting down.
GTGTCTGTTCTTACCAGTTTAATATCTGATATGTCCTCTATCTGAGGACATTATTTGACACGGATTTTTGGAACTGGGAGGTGGAACAGGAGCTTGCTCCGTCCACTCCGTGTATTGACCCGGTACTGCAGTACTTCCGGGAATGGTGCGCCAAAAAAAGAAAAGAAACATCAGGCTGTTAAATATTAAGCTTATCTTGAAAAATTTCATTGTAGATTAGGTATGATGAATGTCTCCGAAGTCTTCAGTAAATTCTGACATGAAGAATAGTTTTCATAGCAGTTCAGGGTCAGTTAAGGTCATATTATTTAGCAGTTATAGATAAGAATTTAATTGTTATTGTGGAGATCTCATTTAAAATATAAAAAGTTAAAGTTGTAAAAGTAAGCAATTGTGATGGGATTCACCAAATGCTCCTCTTTTCCCAATTATCAGGATGATTTGGGTATCTAGAACCAGGGGAGTTCTTGAAAAAACCCAGATCTCTACCTTGTCCAAGACTGGTATAATTAGCTGACATCTTTGTAGGAAGAACCTTTGTGGGAAAAATTGGTATTTCAGAAAATTTACCCAGGAAACTCCTAAAACATAATCTAAAGACCTGGGAAAAAACTGGGGTGGTGGGGGGAAGTACAGCAGAAGTTTCTGAGATACCCATGTTGCTAAGCCCATGACTGTAAACATTTTACATTTTCTTTGTACAAAAACAAACTTTTTAGGCCCTTACTCCAAACCAGGTTACAGGTGGTATATGTACAATTCTGACTACATAGGGAGAAGGGACTGATAGACATACTGTCAGCAAAAATTGTTGAAGATAAAGTATCTATGCTCAAACATATAAAGGAAATTACCAGAACTCAAAAAATCAATGTAGTTTGTGGACCACTTAGCAAAGGAAAAAAGCCCAGCATGCCTAACAGCTTACTGCTTTACCACTGGATTGTACCCACGATAATTGGTTATGATAATGTCCCTGAATGATACGAAACAAATACGAAATATTAAGTTTATTAGGTTTTGTTTAAAACAGAGAAGTGAGGTTTTTATTTAAATTTAAAAATAAAAGTTTGGATGTCCAAAGAAGGAAACTTCTGTTGTTTAGAATATTTCCATGTATAGTATACCTCATTACCTAAAGATGCTAAATTCTAATTAGAATTGTTTATATTTGTTGGCATAAAATAAGAATTTATTATTGATAATTTAAGTTCTATTTTTACTACAAATTTTCTCAGTATTTCAAATTTAGTTCTGTGTCTTAATAGAGAAATAATTGGCATATCTAATGATGGATAGTTATATTGGTTTATGTTTTTGGAAAGCATCTAACTGCTTATTTACATTTGATTTTTTAAAAAAATCACAGATTTGTAAAGAATACCTTTATATTCTCACTTTTTTTGTTTTTTTGGTAACCAAGTTTTAAAACTTCTAAGGGAAATTTTAGAGTATTTAATTAAGGCAGTCTATCTCTTTTTAAATTCAGAAGGTATCTCCTGTTTTCCATCAGAGCACTGTTCTGGGGGATGAAAAGATCTGAATTCTAGCCATGCCCCTGCTACTACCTAGCTCACTAGCTCTCTGGCCCTCATTTTTCTTACTTATAAATATGAAGGGGATGGGCGAAATAATCGTTAAATTACTTTAAATTGTAATAATAGTGTTTGAATTACAAAATTCATATAGTAGCCAGTTTTAAGAACAATAAATACAGCATTAAAATGAAACCTAATTTTCATTGATAATCTGCTCTGTCTGTATAATCTTTAATTGTTTTACATGTAACATCTTAAATATAAATTATCAATATTTTTATAAGGTAAATTTTTCATTTGCCATCTACAGTTTAACAAAAATAGTTTCCTGATACTGGTTTTATAAGAAATTTCATACTCTTAAATTAAAATTTTTTGTATGTTGTTAATCAGTTGATTTACTAAATTTTTAGGATTACTAGAGACCTTAATTTTCCTCATATATTTATGTTTCTAAATTTTCTACTGTGAACATGTTTAGAATAAGAAAAAAAGGACACTATTAATTCTGTAATATTAAACTTATATCTGTTGTTTTAAAATTGCTGTAATACATTTTTTTTTTTAATACAGCTTAATGATGCTGAAAATAAGTATAAGATTTTGGAAAAAGAGTTCCATCAGTTCAAGGATCAGCAAAGCAACAAACCAGAAATCCGTCTACAGTCTGAAATAAACCTTCTCACCTTGGAAAAGGTACCCATGTCAATGTATGGCAACTTCACTAGTCCTAATGATCATTGTGTGAAGTCAGTAATGAAACTTGGATATACACTGTAACATTTCACTGAAGTATTCTGATATCAAATAACATATCAGAGAATTCAAGGCACATGACATTGTCAGTAGCTTATATTAATTAGAGCCCTTGGTTGCGAACAACAGAACTGACTAACTCTAGGAATAAAAGAATTCACAAAATTGTCAGAAAGGCCGAAGAAGCAGTTTTAAGATATGGGCAGGAACCGGAGTGAGCAAGGAAGGCTTACTCTGTCACCAAACAGCCTACTCAGGGTGCTGCTGTTGGTGCTGTCTGTCACTGCCAAGGCACTGCTTCTGTTTCCCCCGGCTCTGTTGTCATACTGTTGAAGCCCCAGCTTTGCACCAGCTATTGTGAATACTCTCCCTGTGCATTACTACCCTTTAGATTCAGTGTCCCAGACAGGAGCATTTATGTAGATCACATGCCTGTATGTACTCTGCTCTTAGCTGGGAAGAAGGGATATCCACCCTATTTTGTTTTCTGTGGTTAGATGCCAGATCCTGCCCTTCCCTTATATTGGGATTCCCCACAAACAGAAGAATATTTAGTTAGGTTCTAGGCATTAAAAAACATATAATGTGCAATAGACAATCTAAGTTTGACAATATGTGCTCTTACATTTTAGTTTGATAATTTTTAGGCATTATTTAAAAGATAGAACATATTCAGGAAAATAACAGGTAATAAACAGAAAAATAACCTTTAGAAGTTTAAGAATTTCAATGCCTACCATTGCCTTTTTTCCCCTCTCAGCTTTGTATTTTAAGGCTTTCTTGTCCTTGTGTTTCTGTAGATTCAGCCACTAGGGGGCACTACCAGAAGATTGGTGGATGGGAATTGATGCTAGGGTAGTTCGTTCTTCTCTCTGCTTCCTCTTTTTTTTCAGCCTGGCAACAATTGTATCTTTTTATGGTGCCATCTCCCACTAGTCATCCCTTCTCCAGCTTCCTTTGGACAGCCCTCACTGTGGTTCTAGCTCACTGGACAATCCCAGTTTCTGGGTTCCTGGTAGCAAGAACTACTTCTTGGTACTTCTTTTGTAATCCCCCTATCCAGAAGTAGGGACTTCCTGCTGTTGCTTATCACTAGGTTACCTCACTATATCCTCTTTGGCATTTCTGCTCTTTTGTTATCTGTATAACAAGATTTCCTATATTAAATTACGTCTGTTTGAAAGACCTAGAGTGATTTCTGGCTTCCTGGCAGGATGCTGATTGATGTAATTGGTTTTTCATTATCCAGTAAAGATGTGTACTATTTATGACACCATGCTAAATGCTATCATGAATGATATAAAAATGTTCAGGATAGAGTCAAGTAAGTAACAAGTTACAAAAGGAGACAAGGAACTTACTCAGATAATTATAGTGAAATGTAAATGATAGCAAGTATCACCTAATTTTCTCTAAATAAATGCTCTGAAGAGAAAACAGTCATTTCTTCAATTTTCACATTAAGAATAACAAAAAAGTGAAACTGGATATGGAACCCAAAGAATAGGAGAGGTACTGTACTGAGATTAAAAAGTCTATTGCACATTTGGAAAATAGCTTGACTAGAACATAGAGTTTAATCAGTATATATTAGTAGTTTCAAAATGAAAATAAGCTGGTAAGAGAATGTGGGAAGACCTTAGATGCTAAGTTAAAGAATTTGTATTTCATCTGGAAAGAAAAGTCAGATTATGATCAAGTTTATAAAATTGGCTTAATAAATATTAATAGAAATGAATTTTAATGAAGAACTTTTGGGGGAGGTGGAAGTCGTAGAGAATTCATTCTGGTTTTAGACCTATTACATTTGAAAATTGTTATAGTAGTGTTTAGGAAGGACAACTGAAAATAAAACTTAGGGGAAAGTTCAGCTTCACAGACAAAATGCAAGAGTCAGGAAAGGAAGCTAAAAAGATCTAGAGAAATAGTAAATGCAATCTAGTGTGGTGGCCAAAAGAAAAGGAGGAGTTTTGAGAATGAGAAAACAAAAATAATCTCTCACGAATGGAAAGTGAAGAATGGCTGAGGAAAGACCGCGTGTTTGACAGTGAAGTCAGTGCCTTTTAATAAGCCAAATTGCAGAGGGTTATAGAAAATTTGGCATCAAAAAGAAAACAGGTCGAGCACAGAAGAGTTCGTCTTTGAAAGAAGAAACACTTAAGAGGCAAAAAGTGTGAATGTATAGAAAATTCGGAGATGGGAGTAAGTGTGGTAAAGAAAATCTTTTGAGTTGAGGAGGATATTGACTGGTTTTTTCTAGTGTTTCTGAACTCATTAAATGTTTCTGCAGCCTATCAATCACCATGCTATCTTTGGTTCCTCCTCTTTCCCCCGCATCTATTTAATTGCCAAGTCTGTTGATTATGCTTCTTACATACTAGACAGCCTCTTCTTTTCTCTGGCAACGAACTTAAATCTAATTAGCCATTTCCCACCCCTATTTTGAAAAACCAAGTGTTAAAAGTATTTCTGTGTTTATAAATATGAATTCTGTGGTACTTATCAGAGATATTTGAACCACTCAGACAGTATCTAATCAATTCTTACAAGCTCTGTTAAATAGGTGTCAAAGAATATTTCCATTTACCTTGGGAAATTTAGAGACTAAATATCTCAAAATTAGAGCAGAAGCCTTATTTTATTCATCTTCTCTGAATATAGACTAGATAATATCTACTATAGAAATTTTAACTGATTTCTAAAATTCTTTTAACTACATTTCTATCAAAAAGGTAAAAATCATGAAACAATAATATAAACAGCATCATGAATTCGAAGGAGTTACGGAAAAACTGCATAATTGGACATCCTCTGTATCAGTCCTAATGATTTCATTCATCATGTTTAAGTGTCTAATAAAAGCAAGGCATCTTAGCTCTTCTGAAAATTCTTTGTAACATTTTTTGGAGCCAGAAGAGGGCAGAATATTATTTCTTAAGTAGTAACAAAGACATAAAAGCACAAAAAAAGGCATGAATGAAAAAGTATCTGATTAAGTCTAATTTTCTGGTTATGTCTGATTGAGAGCTTTTTTTCTTTTGTGATTACCTAGTCTCTTCAATATAACATATATATCTTTAATATAAAGGAAAAGGTTTTTCCATTTTCACTGAAATGGTCTAAAAATAACATTACAGTTTTACAAATGTAATTCTTGATTCCTTTTATTACGTAAGAAGTAATAGTTTGTTTTACTTTTAGCTAGGAAATGTCTTTTAGATTGCTTAAAAAATTGGACTTTTAAAAAATAAAATATGGAAAGCATTTTAATGAAGTTGAACATACTTAGATTGTTTATATATTTAAGAATATTTGATGAGTATCTACTGTGTGTTCACTCCTTAAGGCAAAGGCAGAAAGTGAGAGAAAAAGTTTGTAATATAATTGGGGAAATGGCTCAGAGAGCCTTAAATGACCATGTGTAATCGAATACCAGCGAATGTAATAGAAACTCTTTGCAGTTCAAAACAGAGAAATCATTTGGTGTTCAGAATATGGTAATTTTAAAGCAGCTCCAGGTGGAGGTAGTATTTGAGTTGAATCTGAAAGTTTTAAGTAGGCAAAAAAGAAAAAGAAAGAATTGATAGGCTCAGGAAGTAATTTGGGGAAAGAGAAAGGGGTGTGTAGGCGGGGACACCAGCCTGGTGGTTGGAGTAGAGGGTTTCCTGTTGAGGATACCAAGAAAGTAGGTTGAACAAGTAGAATGGAAATGATACTTTGGAGTGCCTTGAAACCCAGCAGAAGAGTTTAGGCTCAATACTGTAAGCAAGAAGTAGCTTCATAGATTATTTATTAGAGAGTGAATTGATCTAACAGTGATTTGCAAAATTTGTAGGTAGAATAGATTTGAGGGCGAGAAGATGAGAAGAGCCTGAGCTAAGGAAAGAGCATTAGGCATATAAAATAATAAAACTGGAAATATTTCAAGAGAGAAGTCTGTATGACATACCGGTGCAAATGCTTCCCAAGCCTGAAATCTACTCACAATAAGGGCTCTTAACTCCAGGTCTTTGGCTGTATTCATTTTTCTGGGACTTGGGACCCTCTATTTCTTTAGAATTATAGAGGCTTCTGTGTCCTTAAAAATAAAAAAAACTTAAAAAAACTTAGTAGTCATTGATTTGGTAATAGGAATTAAATGAGAAAAATGAGGTTTATGTCTCAGATTTGCTAGCTACAATTCTTTTTATTTAAGAATAAAGTATATGTGTTGACTATACATGTATTTTAAATTAGTAGGAATAACTATGCAGATGTGAATTATTTTGATAATCATGGCAAAACCAGTGCAACCTACCCAGACAGCTTTTTCTGATGGAGCCAGTCCATTGAGTGTAAGCAATCCCTCTAGGTCCATCCCTGTCCTAACCCTCATCCTTGGGCTCATCAGGACACTGGACTCCCTCTAAGACTACTTTTTTACCTCACAGCTATAAAAAGATTTTTCTTATTCCTCTGACCTATGTCCTATTGTTAAATTACCAAGTAGTACATATGTCTTTGGGGCGTAAGTGAAATCATCTTTGATAATTCAGTATTATTCAATTTAAGACGTATGAATCTGGTTGTGAAATGTCAACATACTTAAATTCAAGCACTAGGAATTTATAAAGCAGAAGAGACCTTGACTCTCTGAAGTCGTATATTACCGCAGAGAATGTTCTGGTTTTTTGTGAAAGGAATTTGGCAGTCTGCTCTTCCTTTCATTTTATTTTCATGTGAGTTTTCTGAAGTTTGAATTTTTGGATAGTGTCTTCAGTTTTATTTTCTGCAGAACAGTAGGAATTGTGTGTATGGGAAGAAGTTGACTTCATATAAAAAAATTGGACCAGTTCAGAGTAACAGTATTTTACTGTAATTCAGGCACATTATTACATTATCACTTAAATAGTAAAACTGTCTGTTCACTACATGAATTTGTTTGGTACTTGGGTTGAAACATTGAGAAGAGTACATTCCAAAACAGATCCAAGTTGGCTTCAATTCATGCACAACAGATTGCCTGCTGCAAGTATAAATAACCTTATTTTTTTAATTGAATCACTTTCATGTTTTTCTTTATATATTTGAGGAAAAATAGAAAATAAAAGTTAGCTGATTGTTATTAGGAGCATTATTTGTCTTTCGCTTGGGTTTATTTTAACATTCTTAAAATATTTTTGACTTTGTATTCTTTTTTAGTAAACTGCTTTCTGATTAAACATTTCACTGTTTTCGGCATTCTGTTTATGATTTTTTGCCAAAATATAGTTATAATAGAATCTACTAGCTTTCCTTGTTATAAGATAAATTCCACATAATGAAAGGCCTCCAAAAGGAATAATTTGGTTCTAAGATTTAGAGTGCCAACTAAATTGGAATGCTAACAGAACTGCTTTCTGTCAAAAAAAAAAAAAAGAAAGTATTTTTCACTCCATGATCTTTATGTAATATACATGTTTTAAATACATTTACAGTAACTGTCTGGAGGTTAAGACTAATTCAGTTCCTTTTAGTATAGGCTGTTAGGCAGTAAAAATACGACTATATTTTAAACAAGAAAATGTTCATGTGCCATAATATTTATAGTAAATTATATAACAGTTTTAGATGATGTCGTATGTTACACTATATAAACTCTTTTCTTAAGCCAGACTCTTTGTATATATTATCTTTCAGTGATTGTACTCAGTGGTATAGTGTTTCACTTGATATGATTTTAATCACTGTTAGGTTGAACTTGAAAGAAAGTTGGAATCTGCAACTAAGTCTAAACTACATTACAAGCAGCAGTGGGGACGAGCTTTGAAAGAACTTGCCAGACTTAAACAGGTATGTAGTTTATAGCTGATGATGGATTATTCTTTTTATGTCGTTTTCCCTTGATTCTCTACAAGTTTGCATATTTGACAATACCTGTTATGTTGAGATGTCTGCATTGGAATCTCCAGTGCTGTTTTTGAGTTTGGGGCTCTTTTTCTGTGTGTTATATATAAGCTCCTCCTTTTGTAAATTAAAAATTGAAACTTCAGACTTTTAGGTCCTTTTCTTTAATTGCCAACTGTTCTCTTTGCCAGAAGAAATTGGATAATTTCTTTTACTATACTTATAAAATTACTATTCTTCTCTTCAGTCTTAATTTCTTTCTGTTGGGAGTACCTTTGAGGGGAGAAATTTAAGTATAACTTAAATTTAACATGTCCTCAAATTTAAGAACATATTTTAAATGTTATCCCTAAGAAGACACAGTAATTTATTCAATTAAGGAAGGAATCACAGGGAATTTTTACGTAATTTTGTAAGAGTTTAAAAGTGATAGTTGACTGAATTCTACATTTTTTCCCCTCTGCTAGTGGATAACACATGTGGCTAGCCTCATGAGAAATATATCTTAACTTGGGGTATAATCTCTTCAAATGAATAAGATCAGATAAACTATGAGCAAGATTTTTATTTTGAATCTAATGTACTTGACCTAAAACTTGTAAGGATCAATAATGGTTAGCTTATTCCAAATTTTGCTTTTCTTTTAATGGTCAGTTTTATTCTAAATGGAATTTGATACATAGGGTCTCTTCAGATTTGTATTTTTCTTAATGTGTCTCCATAACCATCAAATGCTATCAAACATCCTCTGGTATTTTACTAAAAGCTTACCACCTTCCTAAAGGACTATTTACTAGACTGCATGAGAATAAATAAGGCAAATTATGCTAACATAGCTTGTAGATGAGTTGAAATTGTAAGTATAAAATAATACAGAAGTCCTTTGTTAATCATAGCGGATGCCTTCCAAGATCCCTGGTGCGTACCTGAAACCACAGATAGTACTGAACCCTGTATATACTGTTCTTTTTCCCCTATACATGCATACGTATGATAAAGATTAATTTATAAATTAGGCATAAAAAAAAGGAACAATTATAACAATATAACTGTAATAAAAGTCATTTGAATGTGGTCTCTGTGTCTCAAAGTATCTTACTGTATTGTATTTACCTTGTGATGATGTGACATGATACAGTGCCTATGTGATGGGATGAAGTGAGGTGAATGACATAGTCACTGTGACACAGCATTAGGATTACTTGAACACAAGACTGTGATACCACAACAGTTGACCTGATAACTGAGAGGGCTACTAGGTGACTACCGCGTGGGTAGTGTGTACAGCATGGATATGCTAGACCAAGGGATGACTCACCTCCTGGGTAGGGTGGAGTGGGGCCGCATGATATTTCATCTCCTCAGAATGGTGTGTAGTTGTTTAAAACTTATGAATTGTTTCTTTCTGGAATTTTCCATTTAATATTTTTATACCCTACCATGTATAACTGAAACCACTGAAAACAAAATGCAGAGAAGGTGGGGAGTGCTGAATCAACAACAGCAAATATTTTATATATGTTTACAGAATTGAAGATAGATGAATGAATGAATCATATTTTGTGCTGAGGGTCTCCTGTATTCAAGGTCCTGCCCTTGGTTTATAGATTATAAGTAAAACAAAAGTCTTTCCCCTGGGGAGCTTACAATTTAGTACTAGGGAAGAAAGCTATACAAACAACATTTACTGCCTAGTTGTAGTAGCCCTGAAAAGAGCGATACAGAGTACATCTGTGTAATAGGACTTAGGAAACGTGTCATAGAAGAGACGATATTTGAGATGGACCTCTTTACCTCTGCAACTTGGGTAATTTAACTTCTCTGATTTTTCTTCTCATTTGTACATTGACACTTTTCTTCACAGATTGTGCTGAGAATTAAGTAAGTGGATTTAAAAGTATTTAATAGTGTTTGTATGTAGTTCATGGTCAATAAGCGATAATTGTGAAAAGGAGATGAGCCATAAAGCTATTGGGTAGTGTTCTTGGTTTCAGTTGATGGGCACCCAGTTTAGATGGTAGCTTTGGATATTCATGAACAGAACATTTGTGACTAGCTGTTCAAAGAAATGACATCAACAATTTGAAGTCTAGAGAACAGGAGGATATTATTATATATTAACAACAATAGGGAAATAGAGTAGAATATAGTTTGAATAATAACAGTGCTTTGTACTGGGATTGTAGTTTTAATAGATGTTCTGTAGAAAACTGCACAGAAGGAAAAAAACTCACATGTAAGGGCTAAATATACAGACATGCAAGTGTCAGTAGGTAAGCTCCCTAAAGTTTGTGTGTAAAGAGATGAGAGTGCATTGAGTCTAAAGAAACATCTGTAGTTATTTCATTTGTTCATTTTTTCATTCATTCAGCAAGTATTTACTGAGAACCTACTCTGCATCTTGGCACCGTGGTAGATGCTCTTGATGCAGCAGCTTTCTCTCCTGGGGCACCTCAGGTTCATCTGATACTTAACAAGCACATACCAGGGTAGTAAGCAATGCAAATAAAGATAAACATTAGGAAAACAAGAAGACAATGGTTATCATTGTATTTTGTCACTGAGAGCTAAGGGAGAAATGTTTCAAAGACAGTGTTTTAAATATATTTGAAATCATTTAAAGTTTTAAAATAGTAGATGGGGAAGAAAAGGAAGATAGTGCCTTTTGTTGAAAAAGTTGCAGAGTGAAGGTGAAAAGACCAATGCAGTGATAATTATAAGGCATTACTAAAATTAGTAATGAAAAGATGGAAGTATGTTGGTTGCTAATTAGGGCATTTCTTTTGGAGAAACAAGTAATAATTATTGAAGGAGATAATTTCATCATAGTGTCATGTTTCTTATTAATATCCACGCAAAAGCTTTTTACTTGGAGTAAATTGATTGTTATGTTCATATGTGTAGATTGACAGATGACATTGTTTTCACTGAGGTAGTTCTAAAAATACAAATAATGTTTGGAATAGAATCTTCCAGGTTCACTGCTCTTTGTTAGTGTTGTATTGAGATACTGAAGTAGTCTCCTTCAAAAGGAGATCCACCCAATAACCCCTGCTTCCCAACATGCTTCCTCATACATTTACTGTCTTCTTTTATCTTTACATTTGATTCGTTATTTTCTGTTTACTCTCCCTTTCTATGTATTCTCTACTCTCTTGCCTAAAAACCATTGGCAAAGTAATTTTAGCTATTTTTCTTAATAATAGAGAGGATCACAAAAGTTTAAATGTCTCCTTTCTTTTGAGTTATTGTAGGAGTATTAGAAGGAAACAATGTTAAATTACTGGTGCAACTCTAAACTTCTACTTCATGAAAGAAAATAGTCTCATTCTCTGAGTGCAGTGACCTTCATTACAGACTACTTCTACTCTTTATCCCACAAACTTTCTGCTTTAGAAACAACATTGTATATAGATTTCAGGTTCAGCAGGAATCACTGATGTTCTATAGACCACGTGTGAGACACAACACTTTAAGAAAAAATATAACAGACGTTGGGATTACCAAAGTGAACTGTGCTCTGCCACTACATGTTTTGGGAAGGTTAAAATTAATAACTTTATCAAATAGGCACAATTCATATGTGTGAAAGTTACTTCGATTTGTTTCAAAAATATTTTATTAAAAACATTGTGTTTTAATATAAAGTTGGAATTCTCTGCTTTTGTTCAGAGAATTGATTGTGCAACATTTTGTTTAAATTGGATTAGTACCATGTTAATTTTACATTGCCTCTGGTGAATAGCCACGGGACTATAATCTCTGCCAGTAATTTGTCACAGCAAAATCCTCTGGAGGGCCATACAAAACATTTGTGTAGTACAGATTAGACAGCAAAAGTCATATCATAGATTGTTAATAAATGTTAATGACAAAACCCAGCTGGTAAAGCTTGGAAATAAGATCTAATGCTTGGTGCTTATTGCCAAAAGAATGTTTAAACAGAGATTTCCATTACTCAAAGGTGAACTAGTACAGTCAATATGTGAATTAAAAAATCATAACCTTCTAATTATTTAGGGAAAAAAATCTTTTCTTCAGATTCACAACCATAAAAGTCTGTTTCCAAGTTGTAAACATTTTTTTTTTGTAACTGGGTAGGTGATAGCTGTAAAATATAAATAAATATCACATAAAGTGGGCCCTAAATTAGAAAACAAGGAAATGCTACCCAGACATTCTAGATTTGGCATCTTTGGTATACTGTGTAACACTGACTTTAAGAAGTTCTAGTTGTGAGACATTTAAGGGGGTAATTCAGTTTCCTTTTTTTCCCCATGTCCATGAAGATATACTATAGAAACATTTTAAACCAAAACAAATCCTTGAATTAAATTGTACTACAAATATTAAAGTTAAGATTATCACTTTACTCCTTGTGTTCAGGACTGAGAACTAAGATTTTGGGTAGGATGTGGGTCCCTTACCATATTTGTGCACAGTGGATCTGTTTTAAACTGAGCTGATATATTTAGTTAAAACAACACAGGCTTCATTGGCTGACACTAGCACTATCTTGTCCAACCTCCTGCTTATCCACTCAGAGTAATTAATTTGATTAATTTATAAGTAATTTAACCAGGGATAGGATGTAAATCTTTGTTTAAGAAAACAGTTGGAGGTCCAAGCCTTGGTTAAAAACTGTGTCTTGAAACCATCCAGGCCCTCCTACTGACTTGTCAGCTCTGGGTTATTTTCAGAAAACTTAACTTGAGTTCCTCAGTTGAGTTGGAAGCTTTTTCCCACAGACATACATGGTATGTGTGAGTGGGAGAGCACGTAGTGGCCACTTTTTAGCCGCTGTTTAGTCTAGTGTATGTATGTTTACATCTCCTCTCTGGATTTATAGGCAGCCAAGGCAAAATAAAGATTATACTCTCTTGATTGAGGAGTCTTTAACCCAGAGCACCTGGCAACAGAAAGGAGTTCCTCACTAACCTCTGATTTCTGTGTGTACATGTGTGATTGTTATTAATGCTGGGTCCTTGATTTAAAATTTAAGGGTTTTCTTATATGTTTTAGAGCTAAAATGTTTCAAGTTTTATAATGATAAAATTTTCTAAAGTAACCTAAAATTAAATAATCTTTTCTGCTTGCAAATTATTCAGTATAAAGAAGAAAATGCAAATTTTACAGCATGATAACATAGAAAATAAACCAGTAACCTTATCTCCTTCTCACAAGTAACCTTATCTCCTCCTCAGACAGATTGAACAATTCAGTGTACTTTTCCTTTTTTAAAAAAATAATTTTTTAATGAAACGTATACTCCAAGGGAAAAAAAAAAGGTCCTTATACACTACAACCCCCACCTCCTAGCTTAAGAAACAGAGCATTATCAATGCTTGGGAAGCCCTGTTTACCTTTTCTCTAATGTGTCCTCTTCAGAGGTAATTACTCTCCTGAATTTGGTATTTATTATTCCTTTGCTTTTATTTATAATTTTATAAGATATATTTAAAATATTGGTAAAGCCACACTTTCCTTTTGTATGATTTTAAATTTCATATACATGGGATCATTCTCTTTGAATTATTCTTCTGTGACCACCTTACGTGCCTCAAAATTGTTTGAGATTTAGCTATTTTGATACTAGCTATAGTTCATTTTTATTATTTTATAAAACTTAAACATATGAATATACCACAATTTATTTATCCAGTCTTTTCTGAGTAGACATTTTTTCCAAGTTTTCTTTTATTTTTCATGTATGGATTTTAGAGAGAGGAACATTGATTTGTTGTTCCATTTATTTATGCATTCTTTGGTTGATTCTTGTATGTGCCCTGATTGGGGATAGAACCCGCAACCTAGACATATTGGGACAATGCTCTAACCAAATGAGCTACCTGGCCAGGACCCCCAAGTTTTCTTTTAATAAGACAACACAAAATTTTTCTACATGTAAGAGACATGTCAGAGCTTCTCTAGTGTTTATATCTAAAAGTGGAATTTTGTTAGTAGGGATTGCACATTTCTTCTCTTCACTAAATACTGTCACATTACTTTCTAAAATGGTTGTGCAAATCTGCAGCTCCTATGTGCAGTTCTCATGAGTGGTATGTAACTGTTATACTTCACACCATGTCCAGTGGCTTATTCAGATGTATCAGTTTTTTCCAGTTTGGTGGGTGTTAAATAATATCATGCTGTGGCTTAAATTTTTGTTTTCCCTGATTGACTTTGAACATCATTTCATATGTTTAATAGCCACTTACGTGTCCTTATTGTGGAATGCCTTTTTTTGTCTTTTGCTCAAAAAGTAACTCAACACCTAATCTGGATTTTGGAGTCACCAGATACAGAGTTTGAAATAACTACTAAAACCATGTTCTAGAAAGTAGGTGCTAACAGGGAAATGTATTAATGAAGTAAAATCTTTTGAATCATAGAAATCTGTCATTTCTATGAACTGAAAAGTATTGTGAATGAAATGTAAGAATTCAGTAGAAGACTTAAGAGCAGATTAAGCATAGCAGAAGCGAGGATGTGTGAACTGAAGTCAGTAAAAAGTATCCAAACTGAAGCAAGAGAGAGGAAGAAAAAGATGGAAAATAACAGCAAAGATCATAATCAGCATACGGGATAGAGTGTATGAGACTGACTACCTTTCGTAAAACTATAGACCCCTGTCTTAATCAGTCCATTTGGGCTGCTGTAACAAAAAGCACAGACTCCATGGCTTATAAACAACAGAAATCTGTTTCTCACTATTCTGGAGGCTGAAAGTCTGAGAGCAGGGTGCACACCCTCTCAGGTTCTGTGTCTGGTGAGGGTCTTCTTTCCAGTTCATAAATGGCCATCTTTTTACTGTGTTTTCACAGGGCAGAAGAAGCTAGGGAGCTGTGTAAGACCTCTTTTATAAGAGCATTAACCTCATTCATAAGAGCTTGCCTTCGTGACTTTAATCACTTTCCAAAGGCCTCATCCCCTGACACCATCACATTGGGGATTAGGTTTCAACATAAAATTTTGGGGAAGATGCAAACATTCAGCCTATAGCAACCTCCTGGAGAAAGTAGAAAATGCAGGAAGGAAGCAATGTCTGAAGAAATACTAGCTGAGAATTCTATAAAAGTGAAAAAGATATCAAGTCATAGATTCAGGAATATCTACTAACTCTCAGCAGGATAAATACAAAGTAAACCACATCTAGATGCATCATAGTAGAATTATCAAAAAGCAAAGAAAATCTTAAAAGCTGTGTCAGTGGAGGGAGATTGTACCTTCATAAGGAGCAACAGTAAGACTGACAGATGGCTTTTCAACAAAAGTGAAGAAATCCATAAGACAGTGGAATAATATCCCTAAAGTGCTGAAAGAAAATAACTACCAACTTAAAATTCTCTACCCAGTGAAAATGTCCTTCATAAATGAAATTGACATGACTTTCAGACAAGTGAAATTAGACTATATTTTGAACTGAAAAATAGTGTAAATACGACATATCAAGACATGAGACTTAATGAAAGCTGTGCTTATGGGGAAATTTATAAGCTCAAGTGTGCTTAGAAAATAAGAAAAGCATAAAATCTATTCTCTCTCACTTTCAGTCAGTAAAAGAACAAGACATTAAATAAATTAGAAGCAAAGAAATAATCCAGATGAGTAAAATTTATGAAATAGGAGGAAAATGTAAACAAAGTAAAGCAAAAAGTTATTTTTTGAAAGGAACCTCCTTGGCAATGAGTATTCAAGGACAAAAAGAATAAGCACTACGTCCTAAAA
Organism: Mormoops blainvillei; assembly: GCA_004026545.1. Taxonomy (NCBI): domain Eukaryota; kingdom Metazoa; phylum Chordata; class Mammalia; order Chiroptera; family Mormoopidae; genus Mormoops; species Mormoops blainvillei. The sequence goes on along the minus strand of PVJD01001247.1, from coordinate 268,658 downwards.
CCAAGAATAAAGAAGGGGGTGGGGCTACACATTCCACAGACATTTACAGAGATGAGGATGGTATGAAAATTTTTATGTGACTTTGAGAAACAACTTACAAAACTGATACAAGAAGAAACAAAATATAAGTAGTTATATAATTATTAGAGAAATTGCATCTGTAGTGGAAAATCTTCACACAAAGAAGTCTTTAGAATCTGATGACTTCACATTTGAATTTTAGTAAACATTTTAGAAATGACACTACTAAACTTTATACAGTTGTTTTTGGAAACTAGGAAGAGGGAACACCTCTCAATTTTTTCAAATGAGACCAGCATAATCGTGAACCCAAAAATCTGATAAGGATATTATAAGAACAAAATAAGTTGGGCAGTCTCATGAACATAACATATAAAACTTGTAAGCATCACAATCAAGTTTACTTATTAAACAAAGGCAAAGTTGGGTATTTATCACTATAAAAGAATAAAGAGGCAAAGATTAAGTGATCATATAAAAATGCAGAAAAAGTCAGTATCCATCCATAATAACTTAGCAAACTAAGAATGTAAGGGAAATTTCTAATCTAATAAAGGATATTTACATAAGAATGATCTTAAATTAAGGAAGGTTTTTTTTTCCTGAGATCAGGAATAAGAGAAAGAGGCCTTCTATCACCATGTATCAACATTGGACTAGAGGTCCTAGCCAGTGTAGTAGGCCAGAAGAAAGAAAGGGTGGGTCAACTGCAAAGGAAAAAGTAAAACCGCCACTATTTGCAGATGACACTATTATATATTTAGAAAACAAAAAAATGTCTGCAGATGACCTACCAGAATTAATGACTTTAGTAAGTTTGTGGGAAACAAAGTTAGTACATAAAGACCAATTTCAGTTTTCCATAGGAGATAAAATTAGAGAAGGAAAATCTTAAAACTCTGCCATTATGCACAACAGCACCTAAACACAAATACCTAGGAGCATATTCAAAGGAACATATTACTCTTAGTATACAGAGAAGGATAAAATGTTAAAATTAAAGAAGACCAAATAATGGGGGAGGTAAACCATGTTCGCTGATTAAAGAATCAATGGTTTTGGCCAAATTGATCTATAGATTCAGCATAATCAAATCTCAGCAGGACTTTATTTTTGCCCCAGCCCTAGAAATTAAGATTTATGTGAAAATGAAAGAGTCAGGAATAACTAAGAAAATTTCGAAGAACAGCCAAAGGCCAAAAGACTTTTCCAATATCAAGGGTTATTATCACAAGACTTATGGTAGCTAAGTTTAATGTAAGGATAGAGACAATCAGGTTAGAAGGTCCAGAAACAAACCTATACATATAATGGACAGAGGCGACGTATGACAGGTGATAGTGCCAAACAGTGTGTGGTGGGGTGGGGCATGGTGTTTCTCAGTAAGTATTGCTAGGTTAATTAGAGCTGTACATGGGGAGAAGAATTCAATTGCATATGAATTATTGATCTAAATGAAGCTTCAAGAGGGATACATAAGAGTATTTTTAAGACTGAGATAGGCAAAAACTTCCTTAAATTGGACATAGAAGCACTAGCCAAAAAAAAGAATAGATAAATTTAGGCTGTAGTAAAATTAAGTCAAAAATACCAAATGCAATGAAAAGGCAAGACAGGATAGTGGAAAGTACCTGCAATTTCAGTGACAAAGGACTTATCTAGCATATAGGGTAGGGAAAATGTAGGTTTACAGTTGTTTATGTAGAAAATACAATAATTGATAATATAAAAAATAACACTCTGTTTCCCATACTCACAACTGTAAACCTACTTTTGTACCACCCTGTATAATAAAGAACTACAAACATGTGAATAAAGACAGATGGATAGCCAAGTAGAACAAAGTGCCAAATGATTGAACAGGAACTTTATAAAAGAAGATACCCAGATGCCATTAAAAATATTAAAACATGTTCAACCTCATTAGTCTTTGAAAAAATGCAAAATAAAAGTCACAGTGCGATACTACTACATAATCTATAAGAACAGCTTAACTGAAAAAAAATTGACATTACCAAGTGTTCACAAGACCATTGAGCACAAAAGTGCTTGTGTGGAAGTATGTAAATTTGTACTACTAGTGGGAAAACTCTTTGATGATATTTCCTACTACTGAAATTCTCATACCCTTATGACCCAGCAGTTTGAATCATAGGTATATAGCCAATAGAAATGCATACACATATGTGCCAAAGGGCATGCACAATATTGTTCATATCAGCTTTATAATACAAAACTGGAAACTAACCCAATTGTGCCTCAGCAGTTGAATGAATAAATTGTATATTTGTCCAGTGGAATGCCAAATAATAACTTGAATCATCAACTACACATAATAATAATGAATTTGAAAACAATATTAAGTGTAAGTCAGCCATAAGTAATATATACTGTCCAATACCATAATATAAAGTTCAAAGTCAAAACTTATTTGTGATGTTAGAAAATAGGGTAGTAGTTATATTTGGGAAAGGATGGAAACACAGGGACATCTGGGATTCTGACAATTTTTTTGTTTGGTCGAGTGGTTCATTTGGTAAAGTTTTCTCAAAATGTACACTTGTGATTTGGCAGTTTTCTGTTATTCAATAAGTGGGTTTTGGTTTTTTTTGTTTTTAAGATGACATATACCTATTGGTCTAGCTCTCCCATTTTGGGGGTTCTGTCCTAAAGAAACAAAAGCACCTGTCCCTAAAAACATTCGTAGAAACATTTGTGAGTAACGTTAAGATGGTAGGGCATTTTGTTGCGGCATTGCTTGTAGTACCAAAGGTCTCTGTTACTGAGTGGCTGAAAAAAAATCATGGAATATTCATTCTGTGAAATGTTACACATGTATTTTAAAGACAGTTTGTCATGCACATAGATCTTTGCATGAGCCTGGAGAAAAAAGTAGAAAGGCCTATTGTTACCTGAGATGGGAGTGGAATGAGTGACAGTGTAGGGATAATTACTGAATTTTTCTTGGTACATATTTGTGTAATTATCCATTTCTTAGATGCTGTTCTTGCCACTGGTCCTTGGTATTTTGTTGTCATCAGACTCTTTCTTGCCTTCAGCTTCTGTTATCTTATGCTATTCAGATAACCTCAGTAACGGATTGGGCCATGAAAGATTATGGCTTATAACAAGAAGAGAAGTAATGGAAGAGTTTTAAAAGAGGACCTGGTCATTTCTGCATAATATGTGACTCATGTAATTGGCAGCGCATGACTATATGATGAGTACTGTCAAATAGGATTATAATCACAAGTCAAAAGTCATATGAAATGTATTTATTCCTAATATTAAGAGTCCGGCCTGTTTGTTTCCTTCAAGCGGGAGCAAGAAAGTCAAATGGCCCGTCTTAAAAAACAGCAAGAAGAATTGGAACAGATGAGACTACGTTACCTGGCTTCTGAGGAAAAAGATACAGTAAAAACTGAGCGACAAGAATTGTTGGATATAAGAAATGAATTGAACAGGTATAGTAACTAGAATATTACATTTCTTTTTCATACAAAAGTTCCAGTTTTTAAAAATACCCTCACCTAAGGATATGCCCATTGACTCTAGAAGGAGAGGTAGGGAGAGAGAAAGAGAGAGAAACATTGATTGGCTGCCTCTCGTATGAGCCCTGACCAGAGATTGAACCTGCAGCCCTTTTGGTGGATAGGATGACACTCCAACCAACTGAGCCACCCAGCCAGGGCTAGGACAACCATTACTTGGTCATTGGTCCAGGGAAAGTACCTTAGGTAATTAAAGAATAAGGCAGATCATACACTATAAAATGTAGCTGATTTATACAATAGAAAAATTATGGCAAAGACCATTATTACACTCAAAATTTTTGCCATGAATGTGGCTGTAGTAAATCTATTTAGATTTTTCATTTCCATTCATTGCATTAGTATCTTATATTTTATACTTGTGTAACTACAGGATTATTGTTACTATTTCAAGATAATTATACTGAATTTTTAATAATAAAAAGCATAAGAAATTTTCAATATAGTTATAGTAATATAAATAATAGCTTTTTTATTTTTAACTATATTTTATTGATTATGCTATTACAGTTGTCCCATTTTTTTCTCCCCTTTATTCCTCTCTGCCCTACACACCCCCTCTCACCAGCATTCTCCCCCTTAGTTCATGTCCATGGGTCACACATATAAGTTCTTTGGCTTCTCCCTTTCCTATACTATTCTTAACCTCCCCTGTCTACTTTGTACCTACCATTTATACTTCTCATTCCCTGTACCTTTTCCCCCATTCTCCCCCACCCCCTTCCTGCTGATAACCCTCCATGTGATCTCCATTTCTGTGATTCTATTTCTGTTCTAGTTGTTTGCTTAGTTTGTTTTTGTTTTTAGGTTCAGTTGTTGATTGTTTTAAGTTTGTTGTCATTTTACTGTTTATAGTTTTGATCTTCTTTTTCTTAGATAAGTCCCTTTAACATTTCATATAATAAGGGCTTAGTGAGGACAATCTCCTTTAACTTGACCTTTTCTCGGAAGCACTTTATCTGCCCTTTCTTTCTAAATGATAGCTTTGCTGGATAGAGTAATCTTGGATGTAGGTCCCTGCCTTTCATGACTTTGAATACTTCTTTCCAGGCCCTTCTTAGTTTGGGGTGGAAAGTTTCTTTGAAGAAATCAGCTGATAGTCTTATGGGAACTCCTTTGTAGGTAACTTTCTCCTTTTCTCTTGCTGCTTTTAACATTCTCTCCTTAACTTTACTCTTGGGCAATGTAATGATGATGTGCCTTGGTGTGTGCTTCCTAGGGTCCAACTTCTTTGGGACTTTGAGCTTCCTGGACTTCCTGGAAGTCTATGTCCTTTGCCAGATTGGGGAAGTTATCCTTCATTATATTTTCAAATAAGTTTTCCATTTCTTGGTCTTCCTCTTCTCCTTCCGGCACTCCTATGATTCGGATGTTGGAACATTTAAAGTTGTCCCAGAGTTTCGTAAGTCTCTCCTCATTTTTTTGAATTCTCATTTCTTCATTCTGTTGTGGTTGAATGTTTATTTCTTCCTTTTGCACCAAATCGTTGATGTGAGTCCCGGTTTCCTTCCCTTTACTGTTGGTTCCCTGTATATTTTTCTTTATTTCACTTTGCATAGCCTTCACTTTTTCCTCTATTTTGTGACCATACTCAGCCATTTCTGTGAGCATCCCCATTATCAGTGTTTTGAATTCTGCATCTGATAGGTTTGCTATCTCCTTGTCACTTAGTTCTGTTTTTCGAGCTTTGATTTCTTCTTTCATGGTGGGCCATATTTTTTTGTCTCAGAACTCTTCTTACATTGTAAGGGGTGGAGCCTTAGGCATTCACCTGGGTGGGGCAACCCATATTGAGTTGTGGCACTGTATGTAGGGGAGGGGTCAGAGAGGGAACAATGCCTCTTGTTTCGCTCTCGGCTGGCTTTCAGTCACTTCCCCTGCTACCCACAAGCAAATTGGGCCCTTCTGGTGCTGATCCTGGGTGGGTGGGTTTGTGTACATTCTAGGACCCAGCGGGTCCTCCCAACGACACTCCCGTGAGTCTGGGAGTTTTCCTGCCTCAGCAACCCCCACAGCTTTTTACAGCCACCAAGGTTTTGAGGCCTTCTTTTCCTGCATTGGAATCCTGGGTTGCAGGGTTTGTCTCACTCCCCAGTTGTTCCTTCTGGTTTATCCGCACACACACGTGGGAGTACCCTGTCCACCAACCACCGCCTTGTCACGCGTCCTCTCCACCGGGCCTGCTGGTCTGCACCACCCGCTACCAGTCTGAATGTTTTTTCTTTAACTCCTTGGTTGTCAGACTTCCATAGAGTTCAGTTTTCTAGTAGTTCTGTTTTTTTTTTTGTTTTTAAATTTGTTGTTGTCCTTCTTTTGGTTGTGCGAGGAAGCAGAGTATATCCACTTATGCCTCCATCTTGGCTGGAAGTCCTAAATAATAGCTTTTATTTATTGAAACCTTACTGTATGCCAGGAGCTATTTTAAATGCCTCACATGCCTGTCTCATTTTCTTTTATTCTCAAAGCAACTTTTTAAGGAAGCTATTATCCCCATTTTAGAGATTAGGAAACCAAGAATTAAAGAAATTTAAGTACCCTCTCTAAGGTCACACAGCTAGTAAGTCATTGAAGCCAGAGTTCAGCTCTGATTCTAGAAGTTGTATTTTTAACTACTCTGCTACACTGGGCTTCTCTGTAGTGTCACGTTCACCTTAGTTATAATTTCAACAGTATTTCATGTTAGAAAAGTCATCTTTAGGAGCAGCATAAGGCCCTAGCTGGTGTAGCTCAGTGGATTGAGCATCAGCCTGCAAATCAAAGGGTCACCAGTTTGATTCCCCAGCCAGGGCACATGCCTGGGTTGCGGGCCAAGTACCCAGTAGGGGGCGTGCAAGAGGCAGCCACACATTGATGTTTCTCTCCCTCTTTTTCTCCCTCCCTTCCCCTCTGTCTAAAAATAAAAAAAAAATTTTTAAATCTTTAAAAAAAAGGAAGCAGCATAAGAACAAATTATAGTCTTTTTGGAGGTGAGTTTGAGGGAAGACTTTTTAACTTAGTTTATCAAGAAATAGTACTTCTGTTTCAGTAAAGCATATTGTCTTAGTTTGAGGTGCCATAAGGTACCCATGGATGGGTGGCTTAAACAACAATAATTTATTGTCTCTTAGTTCTGGAGGGTAGAGTTCAAGACCACTTGTCAGCATAGTTGGTTTCTGGTGAGAACTCTCTTCCTGTCTTGCAAACAGCTGCTTCCCCACTGTCCTCACATTTGGGAAGAGAGAGAACAGGCCCGGCCCTCTGGTGTATCTTTGCACAGTGGCACTAGCCCCATTATGAGGTCCCCATCCTCACGATCTCACCTAAACACAGTCATCTCCCAAAAGTCAAAGATTGTCACATTGGGGAATAGAGCTTCAGCATATTAATATGAGGGGGTACAGTTCAGTTCATGTGGCAAAATATCCCATGACATCGCCATGTATGAGCTGAGAAAACTCAGTCACTATATTAGGTGGGTTCGGAGCTGATTAAATAAGTACATTTAGAATATTAATGTGTAAATATCAGTTGGAAAAGGTCAAGGCCTACAGTGCCATGTATAAGGCTCAGTTCATGCTATTCTTTTTTTATTCACAAATGTTTATATGACGTCTACTGTGTTGTGGACTTGGAAATGTAACAAATTAATTATAATCCTTGCCATTCAAAGTTTTGCTATGATATGGTCATGCATTAATGACAGGGATACGTTCTGTGAAGTCCATTGTTAAGCGATTTTATCATTATGTGAACATCACAGAGTGCAAGTACTTACACAAACCTAGATGGTAGAGCGTACTACACACCAGCGCTATGTGATGCAGTCTGTTGTACCTGGGATACAAGCCTGTACAGCACAGTCCTGTACAAAACAGTGCAAGATTAAACCAAACAAGAAAATGAGGCAGTCAAGAGATGCAGTAAATAGATGTATGAAGTTGCTGTCTGCACAAGTCTATAGCAAACTTGTTTTCTTGTAAGTAGAGTACACGCTAAAGATAAAAAGTGTGGTATAATGAAAACATCAGCCAGCAACATGGGCATGTATCATCATTATCGAGTACTGTGTGCTGTGCTTCTCTGCGATGGGCGTGCGTCGGTTGGCTCATGCCCACGTCACAGGCCTGTTGTGTGTTGCGCCATGGCCTTTGGGCGGCCGCCACATCACTAGGCAGTGCGCTTTTTTGGTTTTAATTTAATAAATATATATTAGGCCTCTGCCATTTGCTAAATACTATTTTGGTGGCTTAAGTGAAGATAACCATTTGTCTATCTAATTTGTAGGTCATACAAAATTGAATCTTATCTTTAATAGCTTAATAAATTAGTATCCAGAGAGAACTGATTCCAACAAAATTAAATATATTACAGTCAAAAGCAGAGTCTTCTGTATAAGAAAACTTTTTTTATACCTTGTTAATATTTATTTATTTTATTTTATTTTACTAATTATGCAGTTATGTCCTGATTTTTCCCCTTTCCCCCACTCCACCCAGCACCCCCACTCCCTCAGGCAGTCCCTCCACTATTGTTCCTGTCCATGGGTCATTCGTATAAGTTCTTTGGCTGCTCCATTTCCCATGCTGTACTTTACATCCCTGTGGCTGTTCTGCAACTGCCTATTTGTACTTCTTCATCCCCTCACCTCTTCACCCATTCTCCACACCTCCCTCCCATTTGGCAACCATGAAAACTATCTGTATCCATGATTCTGTCTCTGTTCATGTTTGCTTACTTTATTTTTTAGATTCAATAGCTGATAGATAACATATTTTTGCCATTTTATTGTTCATAGCTCTGATCTCCTGTTTCTTAAATCCTTTGAACATTTCATATAATAATGGTTTGGTGATGATGAACTCCTTTAGTTTTTTCTTCTCTGTGAAGCTCATTATCTGCCCTCTGAATCGAAATAATATGTTTGCTGGTAGAACAATCTTGGCTGTAGGTCCCTGCTGTTCATGACTTTGAATATTTCTTGCCAGTCCCTTCTAGCCTGCAGTTTCTTTTGAGAAATCAATGGATAGTCTTATGGGAACTCCCCTGTACGTAACTAAGTTCTTTTCTTTTGCTGCTTTTCAGGTTCTCTCCTTATCTTTAACTTTTGGCATTTTAATTAAGATGTGTCTTGGAGGGGGTCTCTTTGCATCCATCTTGTTAAGGACTCTCTGTGCTTCCTGGACTTACATGTCTATTTCCTTCATGAAATTACAGGTGTTTTCTTTATTTTTTCAAATAGATTTCTAATTTCTTGCTGTTTGTCTTCTCCTTCTGGTACCTCTATGATGCAAATGTTGGACTTCTTGAAGTTGTCCTAGAGGCTGCTTAACCTATCCTCATTTTTTTGGATTCTTTTTTCTTGTCCTGATTGGTTGTTTTTTGCTTCCTTATGTTCCAGATCATTGTTTTGATTCTCTGCTTCATCCACTCTACTGATGTTTCCCTGTAAATTGTTCTTTATTTCAATTAGTGAGTCCTTTGTTTCTGACCAGGTCTTTCTTATGCTGCTGAGGTCCTCACTAAGGTCCTTGAGCTCCTTGTAACGGTTGTTTTGAACTCTACATCTGATAGGTTGCTTGTCTCCATTTTGTTTAGCTCTTTTTCTGGAGTTTTGATCTGTTCTTTCATTTGGTCCATGTTTCTTTTTCTCCTCATTTTGGCAGCCTTCCTGTGTTTGTTTCTATGTATTAGGCAGAGCTGCTTTGACTCCATGTCTTGGTAGTGTGGCCTAAAGTACTAGATGTCCTGTAGGGTCCAGTGGCACAACCTCCCCTGTCCCCCAGGCTAGATACTTGAGGTGTGCTCTTCGTGTGGGCTGATTACACACTCTCTCTGTAGTTGAGCCTTGGTTACTGTTGGCAGATCAATGGGAGGGATTTACCCAGGCTAGTCAGCTACAAGGATTGGCTGTGACCACTGACCACCAACCTCTGCCCTCCTTGTAGGGTCAGCTGTTCACAGACAAGGTAGTGGTGCTCAGATGTGGTCTGTAACTGTCCACTGGGTGCACTGGCCCAGGGGTTTCCTGGGTTGCACAGGCCAAGGTCAGCCCTCACCTGTGTTTTGCCTGGGGCCACCCTGCCTGAGCTATAAAGCAATCTGAGATGCCTGCTACTTATGCTGGGCTTGGAGATTCCCAGTGAAGCCAAGCTGTAAATCTAGGCTGGCTACTGCTAGTGTCAGGCCTGGGGCGCACTAAGTCCAGTTTGGCTTGTTTGAGAGGATTTCGGAAGTTGTGCAGCATGAGCCAAGACCAGCCATTAATAGGGAAAAACAGCTTGGGTGGGCTCATAAGAAGGTGGGTCAGTGTTAGCCAGATTGATGGAGACTCAAGTAAGGTCCACTTTCTGGCTCTATGGCTTTGTGGGGCAAGGCTTTAGAAAAGGCACAATGGCCTCTGTTTGCCTTGATGCCAGATGCTTTAGTTCCTCCCTGTATGCCACCAGTGCCTTTCAAGCTGCCACACTAGTGCTGGAGCTCAGAGGGAGTGAGTCTGTGTAGGTGAATCCATGTGTGGGTTGTTTAAGAGGAACTGCTTGGAGCTCCAGAAGTTTCTTTCTCTGACTTAATCCCCACTGGTTTTTGGAGCCGGAAGTTTGGGGACCTAACTTCCTGGCACTGGACCCCGGGGCTGGGCAGGCCTGGTGTGGGGCTCGGACTCCTTGCTCCTGAGATACCCCTCCTGAATTTTTACCCACCACACGTGGGTAAGGGATCGGCCCATTCTGCATCTGAGCCTCTTCTGCTAGTCTGGGTGGATGTGGTTTCTTTAATTTTATAGTTGTCAGATTTCCATTCAACTCGATTTCTGACAGTTTTGAATGTTGGTGGTTCTATATCTTAGTTGTAATTTTGATGTGGTTGTGCAAAGAGGTGAGCCATTTCTGCCTATGCTGTCATCTTGACCGGAAGTCCTAAGAAAAATTTCCTAAGTGTTGGGCAAGTTATTTAAAAAACAGTTCACATAAGGAAGCCTTGGAGGCTTTAAGTGGCCACTAATAGCAGTGCGATGTGGCTGCCAAAGAACCAGCGCAGTCAGGGACATTCATAGAAGCAGTAGTGTTCAGTGCTAGTGCCTCTAGGGCGTTCTTAACTGATGTGCAACGCACTCTGAGAAAAACCAGCTACCTAGAAGCTTCAAATGGAATGTGACCAAGGAGGTTTGGGGTTTTTTTTTCCTTTTTTTTAATTGCATTTTTTTCCCATCATCATTTAGTCCCCTTACATCCCCCTCCTCCCTGCAGTCACCACGCTGTTGTGTTGAAGTGGCTCTAAGAGTAAGGGACATTGAATTTGAAGAGAACGCTTGGGCAGAGTACCTAATAGATAGCTGTCTTTAGGGGTCTGGAGGGCTACCATATTAAAAAGAAGTAAAGTAGTAGGTTATCCTGTTGAGCAGGATCATAGCTAGATATTGGAAAGCATAAGGGCACATACTAAGTTCAATATGAGAAGGTACTTTTTAACAAGTCCTACAAAGGAGTAGGTTCCTAGTGATAATAAGTGTGTGAGTGGAATCCAGACGTAGTGTTTCTCCGGGAAGTAGGGTTTCCTTTGATATCCTTATGGGCTTCATCATCTACAGGGTTCTAAGATACTGTAGTTACCATGATTGATGATTTACATTTTGGTAAAGCTTTGGTAGAGATAAGCAATCAGGTGTGTGAAAGCTTTATCCTTTATGCATAAACATGAACAAGGAAATGGTTGAACTTTCTGGTACATAATTTATTGTATGTCATTAATTTGCCTAAATTACCTCTACCTGCTAGAGAGCTCTAAGAATTAGGAGAGGAGAAACTACTCAGAAATCTTCCCTCATTCATGCACATGACTTGCTCAAACTGGTACCAGTGTCCCATTAACTGCTTGATTTCCTCCCCAATCCCAGAGCACAGTGTCCTCCCTATGTAGGCTTTTTTTTTTTTTTGGAAAACAAATGGAGATATTTGGTGTCCTTGGACAGTATTCTTCACTGTCCAGTGTTTTTGTGGGGAATCTATGAAATCAGCTGAAGTTTCAGAGCGTCCTCTGAACAAGTGAAGCTGTATACTACAGACAGACCTACACCCTCTCTGGGGCCCAGCCGCCCCGTCTGTCAGAGCAGGACTCACTCCCCGCTGGCTCCTCCTCTGGCCCAGTGCACGTGTAAATTCACAAGTGGGTTTGGTTCTCATTGGCGTGCTTACTCCAAAGACCATCTAGAAGCAGGGGCTTAGATGCAACTGCTTTGTCTTATTTGTAAAGACAAAACTTAGGAGTAGTTGCAAATTAAAACATTTTTGTAGCCAGTTACATACAAGAGTATAAAGTTACCTTTTAATTGTACATTCTAAATTAAATTAAAATATACTCCATACCCAAACTCGTCCTTACTACCCACATAGCAAGTACGCTCTCCATTTTTAAGGCAGTGCGATGAATGGCATTGCGTCAGAGGTGCCCAGATCCCGAGCCGGCACCTGCTCTCCTTTCTTACCGGAAGATGTCCTTACAGAGTCTTAAAATGTGCATTTATAGAATTTCACTTCCTATGAATAATTAGTGAAATAAACTTTATAACAGTAAGGGCTTTTCTTCTTGACTCATAAGTGAAAAAAATAGTATACAGTACTGCATGTATATTAATTTTTTAGAAAAAATATGTATTTAAAATATGCATGCATTTTTAATTGAAAAGCAATACAGAAAATTATTACTCAGATTGATCTCTGGGTAAGGTTATGATGACTGTATTTTATTTTTTACACATTTACAAAATTTCTACAGTTTTCATGTGCTTCATAATTAGAAAAACAAGTGTTGTTTTTAAAACTGACTTTTATAAGTGTGCTAACTCTGACCTGCCAAGTGTAACACTGGTTTTTGTTTTCTCCCTGAAAATATTACTAAAAACGTATTTTACCATTAAATCATTTTGTTTTAAATGGCGTTGTTAAGAAAGTCAAAACAATATTTGTTGCCTGCTAGAGTGGTATTTGTTCTTGACTTCTCAGGTTAAGGCAACAAGAACAAAAACAGCACCAGGATTCCAGAGAGATTGCAAGTGGAAAAATGGATGGTCCACATGGCAGTGCACTGGAGGGAGGTTTGGACGATTATTTGACTCGCCTAATAGAAGAAAGGGATACTTTGATGAGGACGGGTGTGTATAATCACGAGGACCGAATAATAAGTGAACTTGACCGACAGATCAGAGAGCTTTTGGCAAAAAACAATACCAGTAATTAATAACATTTGGAAAATCTTTATAGATTCCAGGTCCAAATTGTAATTTCATTGTAAAACCCTCAAATGAAGGGTAAAATGGATGTTTTAAGATGCAGTTTTCAATTTTTATAAGCAAAATTTTATATGCTATTGTATAGTATTTATTTGATTTTATTTACTTTATGCTACCTCTCCCATTCTGGTTTAATTTGTAATTGCATTTTATATACTCATTTGACATGACTCTTCAGTGTTTCTCATAATTTATAATTTCATGGCTAACTTTCAAAACAGCCTTTCACTAAATTGGTTCTAGGGGAAATGACTGCAGTAATTTCCAGTTATGTAACTTTTCATGTTGAGCCAAAAGAGTGTATGTTGCACTTTACAAATGCTGTGTCCTAGTTATTTGAATATAGCTATCTTAATTATTTAGACCAAGTGTAAATGTAACCCATTTTATTTAACTCATTTTAGATGCCTTGTCTTTTTCACTTAGAGCATTTACAAGTGACAGGTTTGAGAACAGGAAGCAGGATCAGTGCAGAGAAGCCATATGATAATATTAAGAGTCAAATAAGTCATTTATTTAAATAGTTAATACATATTGAACTTGTTTCAAGAACTATTGAATTTTCAAATTTTCATTGTGCTCTTACACTTTCAAGGATGCGAAGTAATAGGTTAGTAGGGCCTTTGTCAGCCTCCTGCTCAAGATGGCATCGCTTTCTTCCGTCGGCTCTGATATAGCACGGGGACAGACACTTAAGGGCTTCGGCTGAAAAAGTAAACATTTTTTTCTCCTCTTAATTTTAATCAATCTTTTTGAAAAAGTAAATGAGATTAAATCACTGGGTTTACATAGTGCCATATCTCTATAAACTTTTAAGAATTCCTTTACATCATTTTCTTCAGAGCCAGTATTTGCCCTCAAAGCATCACTTCCTGTTACTGGGTACTGAAAAGGTTTGTTAGAAAATTTACAGATTTGGTGAGTCTTTAATATCTAGTTTGAAATTTCTGGTTCCCAAATGTAATAAATTTAAGTATGTACTTTAGGAAATATATATACTAGTTTCTGATAACTTCTCTGAAAGCGGAGTAAGCCATTTGGTAACATGAAATTAATTTTTTGCTTTCCAAGGAGGTATGTATCTTGTTTGGGAGATTGAAATCCCTACATGCATTATGTTTTTTTCTTTATTAACAAAGTATTAATCTAAAACCAACCCAGCAGTAAATAACAGAGAAAGAAATTACTGAATGAGAGAATAATGAATATGTGAATCAGCAGGAATTTGAAATATTAATTATGATTAGGCATTTTCTCTCATTGATCTTCGTGCCACATGAGTGGGACCGAGTTTTCTTTTTGTTTCGCAAGAAGATCTCTGGCGAAATGTGATTACTGTGCCTCAAATGCATTGTATGTGGCTTGTGACTGTTTCCAAACACTAGAGGGGGCCTCAGATTTAAAGATAGGAAAAGGACTTTTCTAAAATGGATGTGTGGTTTATTTTGCCTTCTGTGGAGCTGTCTTTTGACTGTGTATTTTAAGAAATAAAATCATAATTGTATGCATGTTTGAGTTCCTGAGCAATCTGTTACTTTTGTTCTAAACCAAGTGAGAAAGTGCTTGACATGTCCCGTATCAAGTCATTTTGTATTTTTGGTTTTTAAGGGCTTACGTGGCATATGCTTTTTGTATGTCTTAAAATTGGAAGAGTGAAATTTTAACACCTTTTTGTAGTCCTTTAGCAACAGCCATTTCATTTGTATGTGGCATTTAGCATATTTGTATTGATTGCTTTAAAATCATTGCCAATCTCTGGGAGTTGAGTATGACCACAGTAGATGAATGAATTGAGCAAGTGAGTGGTGAATGAATAAATTTCCTCATTACTACATATAACAGCAGACCTTTCATCAACTATTTTAATGTGAAATAAATTTCACCTTCAGAATGTTTGTGATTCCTTTACATGGAGAAAATCTAGTTTCCATGTCTAAGGTCCGCATGTGCTGTGTGGGAGGGTGCACCATGCCACCCAGGTGCGTGTGGTGCCGAGTTTCTTTATAGGGACATCCCACAATATCTTCCTAGAGCTGGGTTCCGGTTGCAGGTGTGGGAGTTTGAGTATGCCCAAGGGATGTACTGGGGCACTGCACAGACATCTTAAGAGTAGGTCATCTGGTGTGATCAGATGACTTTCTTGTCTACTTACTGCTCTGTCCAGGTATTGCCCAGGAGGAGTCTGAGTTCTCAGATCATTCTGGTACATGCTGCTTGTCCTCAGCCACCTCAGAATGGACCGACCTGGCTCTGGCAGCCTCTAAGAAGGGTTCTTGGGTAGTATGTATGCACTTACAAAATTTGGCCTCTCACTCCTATTGTGTCCAGGTTGACTGAATACCTAACTTGATTTTTTTCTTTTATAAAGTCATATACCATAAATAAAGTTCACCATTTTAAAATATGCAGTTCCATAGTTTTCAGTGTATTCTACAGTATGCAACCATCACTAATTCTGGAACGATATCCTTACCCCCAAAGAAACCCCACACTCATTAGCTGTCATGCCCCAGTCTTCCTGCCCCTATCCCCTAAGAGTTACTGACCTACTCTCTGTTCCTGTTGATTTGCTTATTCTAGACATGTCATGTAAATTAAATCCCAAATTGAAAATTGAAAATATTAGAAAACCTGAAGTATTTTTCTGTGACCATTTTCTGTGGTATACAAAATTTAATCAGATGTTGAATTAAATGACAGATGCAGAAAGCCGACATAGGATATAACATTTGTCCATCAGTTAAGAATATAGCTCACCCATTCTATTGTCTGTTACCTATTAAAGCAGTGACCAAAAATAATAGTGAAAGGTAGGTAATGTTTTGTAACATCTCTGAGCAATCCTGTGATGTTGGAAATGGATTATTGACAAGCCCTGCATCATGCCATTAGTATCTTAACAAAATAGTGCTTTTTCTCATGAGTTTTATACAGTTTGGGGTTAATGAGATGCATAGTGGCCCAGAACATAAGGTCCATGAGGACAGAGACCAGGTCTGTCTGTTTTCTGCTGGTGCCAGGACTGAGATGGTGCCTGCCACATGTGGACACTCAGTGTTGGCTATTCTCATAAAGAAGTAGGTGAACAAAAGATGGTGTATCATCTGCATTATGCATAGTCGAAATAGTTCTACAGCATCATGGGTATATTTAATGCCACCGAATTAGTCACTTAAAATGGTTAAATTTTATGTTATATATATTTTTAACCACAATTTTTTAAAAATTTGCTTCAAACTCTGCCTCACCTGCCTACCCAGTGTTTTTATCCGAAAGTTTTGTGCACACGAGTTGCCTGTCAATCCGTTCTTGGAGATACTACCCTCTCAGCCCTTGACGTAGGAATGGCTCAGAGACTTCATTATGTTTGTAGCATCTTTGTTAACAAAACCTGAAATGAGTGAAAATTAATGGCTTTGTGTTTGACCTGTCTTCTAAAAGTAAATTGGAGGATCCTTGAAACATGGGCTTATAATGCCTTCAGGTTGATAAAATTAAGGTGTTGTTATCCTTTCAAAAAAGAATAACAAGATTTTTTTAAACCACTGGTTGTTTAATTTAGCAGATAGTCCAAACCGTGGACAAATTAGAATTTTCACAATGAATTACTAGTTCCCTAAAACAGGCTTAGTATTTGTTTGTTGGCTGTCCCCTTATTGTTGGTTGGTGGTCTTACTGAGAACATGATTTGTATGGGAATGCTGAATAAAGTCAGGTTGAATCATTTTTAATATGTTGTGACTTGAAAATTTAAATCTATCTTTTGATATTTGTGTTTTGGCAACTGTGACACAGGCCTTGGGGCCCAGACTTCTCAGCCTGCACTTTTCTGCCACCTGCTCTAGAGTTCAAATGACGCTTCTTCCTGACCAGCAGGCCCTGTGCTTCCGTGACTCAGACACAGGTGTGACTCACCTGTCTTGGTGTAAATGGAGAAATACAGAATTGTTTAAGAACCTATGTTTTTTCACTGAAACCAAAAGAATGACAGCGCTCACTGATTTTGTTATACAACCTCTATTTGGCATCAAATTAGAACCCACTGCTGTTAGGAATGTAACTGTAGGAAGGCAGCTATACGTAAATCTCATCTTATTTGCTTCTCTGGGGGTTGTCTCTGTGTTTTCATTAGAAATGTTTTTACAGATGTAGACTCTTCAGATATAAAGTTGCTGAAGTGGAGACTCAGAAGTTTAGCTTTCACATTGAAGGGGGTGGAAATTAAGATTAATTTATAGATAAATAATTTAGTGACTCTCATACGTTAATGTACAATAATCCCTGGAGGCTTTTAAAGATGTAGTCATTATAGTCTTAAGGTTTCTAGGATTGTTAAGCCCGTCATTCATAATAGGAAAGAACTAAAATAGGGCCCATTTATAATTTCTTCTTGGAAACATTTCATCCACAAATTCATAGACATATTTTTATAATAACTTATCTAATAGTTGGACAGCACAGCCTTTTCCTTGATTAACATGTTAACTAGTCAAAAGCACACAGATACATTGGATGAGTGCTGAATGTTTCCTCAATATTTTAGAGTAGAACTCGGCTGGAACAAATGAAGTATTACTGCAAGACCCTACTTTGACGTTGTAAATTTTAGTGAATGCCAACCCAATAGTGAGAGAGTCCTTGCCTCACAGGTGTGCAATTTATTACTCCGTTCTTTAGCAAATTCTCATATTAGTGACTACACTGAGCAGGATTAGGAATTAAAGAAGTGGTTTCATTTCTGTGCCTTCATTCTGTAATCTGAAGATGGAAAAAGATCAAGTTACTAAAATGTTCAGGTTTTTGAGAGAAATCCTGAATTTCCAGCAAGACTATTATTGCATTCCTTGAGCTCAGTTCAGAGTATGAGTTCATTCCAAAAGTGCTGCCTCGAAGGCGGTGTGTCAGATTATGAACGTGAGGCGTTAATATCCAGCCCATATCATTGGCATCCTGTTTAGATTGGATGAGATAGGGTAGCCGCCTGATGTATTCACCTGGTCTTTGCCTTGGGGAAGGAAATTTCAATTCCTGAGTTTGCTTCATTGTTGACAGGTGAGATTAATGGTCTTGGTTTCTGACAAGTTTTTTAAGTAACTCACTGAAATTTGTAAAATTTGCACAAAGCAAATAAAAGTACCAAGTAGGAAATAATTTTATAGTCTTCAGAGGTAATTTAGCACCAATGAAAATTGTGCTTTCCAGCCCACACTCGGCCCACCATCTCTCCCTCCATTATCAACACACACTTCTTTCCCTTACCTCCCGTGAATGTATGTTTACCAGGAACAAATGACATACGAAACTGGTTTTTAAAAGATTCTTTAGAAAACCCACAAAAAAGAAGACGAAAGAA
Organism: Mormoops blainvillei; assembly: GCA_004026545.1. Classification (NCBI taxonomy): domain Eukaryota; kingdom Metazoa; phylum Chordata; class Mammalia; order Chiroptera; family Mormoopidae; genus Mormoops; species Mormoops blainvillei. The sequence goes on along the minus strand of PVJD01001247.1, from coordinate 250,471 downwards.
AGAGTGGCCAGAAGTGCTCACACTCCAATTTTCCTTTGGTCCACCTTTTCTTCTTACTAAGGTCTGTATAGTTGTCAGGTGATTTCACTGGTTCTGCTACTCTTTTGTGTCTTCTGTTATCACTCGAACCTCAGTGTTTTTGTGTAGATCTGAACGTGTCCATGACTCCAGCAGTGTCCGTGCACAGGAGACGCAACTGTCAGCTTGGTATGTTCTGGCATGCATCCAGACTTTAAATGTACATATTTAACAATTCCCACCGGTGTGCCTTTCTACTAAATGAAGGAGATGAAATAAATTAAGGAATTCATCATGCACGCACACACACACACACACACGTACTGTAATGGAGCTGGGAATTTCTGTCACCTAGTGATGTCATAATATAACACAACAGATTACTCCGCATGTTTGTGGTGATGTCAGTGTGAAACCTACCCCGCCGCCAGCCTATAAAGTATAGCGCATATAGTTATAGTGCATGATACTTGATAATGATAATAAATGACTGTCTTACCGGTTTATGTGTTTCTTATACTATACTTTTTGTCATTATTGTAGAGTGTACTCTTTCTACCTGTAAAGAAAAGTTTGGTGTAAAACAGCATGCCATGTTGTGCTGGAAGCAGCCTCCCGCCAGTGGAGAAAACATGATGACAAAGAGTAAATAAAGCCTATGTGAATTATGGTGCCCCAGCAAGTGAAATAATACTTGCATTACTGGAGTCCAGAAAAAGGAGAGAGGCAGGAGGCTTGAAATAATGGCTGTAAACGTCCCAAATCTGGGAAGATGTATGCACACCCAGGTACATGATGCTCAAAGGTCCCCGCATAGAGTCAACGCAAAGAGGATTTCACCAAAACATATCATAAGAGAAACTTCAAAAATCAAAGAGAATTTTGAAAGTAGAAAAAGAAAATCATACAGTGGAACACACCCCTTCCCCCCACCTGATAAAACTAAAAGCAGATTGCTCAGCAGAAACCTTGCAGGCCAAGAGAAAGTGGGATAATAATCTATACAAAGTGGTGAAAGAAAAAAATCTGCCAACCAAGAATATTTATCTAGCGAAGTTATCCTTCAGAAATGGAGAGATACTTTCCCAGGGAAACAAAGCTGAGGAAGCTCATTATAACTACACTGCCTTACAAGAAATGCTACTGGGGGTTCTTCAAACTGAAATAAGCGGACACTAATTAGTAACAAGAATACATTAAAGTATAAAACTCACTAGCAAAGGTAAATATGTAATCAAATTCAAAACATTCAAATACTGTAATGGTGGTGTGTAAGTCACAACTCTAGCATAAAGGTTAAAAGTATTAAAAATATAGCTGTAACAATTGGTTGATGGATACACAATATAAAAATATAAATTGTGATGACAAAAATGTAAAATAGTAAAAAGGTAAGAGTTTTTGTATGTAATTAAAGTGTTATCAAATGACTATAGACTTTAACTGTAAGATGTTTTATGTAGGACTCATACACAAAGCAGAAACCTATGGCAGGCACACAAAAGATAGAGGAAGGAATCAAGGGATACCCCTACAGAAAATCATCAAATCACACACACACACACACACACACACACACACACACACACACGAGGGGAACAAAGGAAAAGAAAACTATAAAACAGCCAGAACACAACTGACAAGATAGCAATAGTAAGTTCTTATCTATTGGTAATTTAAAGGTAAATGGATTAAATTTTCCATTCAAAAGACATAAAATGACTGAATAGCTATAAACACGAGACAAAACTATATGCTGCTTTCAAGCGACTCACTGCAGCTTTAAAGATATACAGAGGCTGAAAAGGAAGGGATAGAAGATACTCTATTCAAATGCAAACCAACAGAGCAGGGGTAACCATACCTACATCAGACAAAACAGACTTTAAGTCAAATACTGCAACAAGAGACAAAGAAGGTCACTGTATAATGACACAGGGGTCAATTGATCAAGAGGATATAACACTAGTAAATATATGCACACAACATTAGTGTACCTAAGTATATTAAGCAAATATTAACAGACCTGAAGGTGGAAATACACAGCAATGCAATAATACAAGGGGACTTCAATATTCCACTTTCAACAATGGATAGATCACCCAGACAGAAAATCAATAAGGAAACATTGCACTTGAACTGCACCTTAGAACAAATGGATCTAACGGATATAGACATTCCATTCAACAGCTGCTGGATATACAGTCTTCTCAAGCATATGTGTGTACTCTTCTGTAGGATGTCATATGTTAGGTCACAAAACAAGTCTTAACAAATTTATGAAGCCTGAAATCATATCAAGTATCTTTTCTGACCCCAGTGGTATGAAACTGGAAATCAATACCAGGAGGAAAGCTAGAAAATTCACAGATAAGTAAAAATTAAGCAACACATTCCTGAAAAACCAATGGGTCAAAGAAGAAATAAAAGATAAAAAGGGAAATAAAAAATATGAGACAAATGGAAATGGAGATACAACATACCAAAACTGATGGGACTCCTAATGTACTCCTAAGGGGGAGAATCGTGTGATAAACACATACATTAAGAAAAAACATTTAAAATAAACCACCTCACACCTAAAAATACTAAAAAAATAAGAAGAAATTAGCCCAAAGTCAGCAGAAGGAAGAAAATAAAAAACAGAGCAGAAATAAGTGTAATAGAGGCTAAAAGAATAGAAAAGATCAGTGAAACTAAAGAGCTGGTTTTTGAAAAGATAAATTGACCAATTCATAACTAAACTTGGAAAAAACAGGAAATCAGAAATGAAAAAGATGTAACAACTGATACTAAACACGCAAAGGATCATAAAAGACTATTATGAACAAGTACATGCCAACAAATTGGACAACCTTGAAAAAAATGAATAAATTTCTAGAAAGATACAACCTTCTAGCACTGAATCAGGAAGAAATAGAAAATCTGAATGGACCAATTCCCACTAAGGGAGATTGAATTAGTAACTGAACCCCCCTGGAAAAACAAAGCCCAAGGCACATTATTTTACTAGTGAATTCTATGAAACAGTTAAAGAATTAACACTAATCCTTTTTAAACTCTTCCAAAAAATTAAGAAAGGAACTCTTCCAAATTCATTTTATGAGTCCGGCATCACCTTGACACCAAAGACAGACAAGGACACTGCAAGAAAACGACAGGCCAATGTCCCTGATGAACATACATGCAAAAATCCTCAACAAAATACTGGCAAACCAAATTAACAGCACATTAAAAGGATCATATACCAAGATCAAGTGGGATTTAGACCCTGAATGCAAGGATGGTTCAACACATGCAAGTCAGTAAATGTGATATCCCATGTTAACAGAATGAAGGGTAAAAAAATCATATGATCATCTCAATAGACTTTAAAAATAGAACTATCACATGATCTATCAATCCCACTTCTGGGTATCTATCCAAAGGGAACAAAATCAGTATCGTGTGGAGATATTTGTCCTCCAGTGTTCATCATATCATTCTTCGCAATAGCCAAGACACGGAAACAATCTAAGTGTCTGTCAACAGATGAATGGATAAAGAAAATGGGGTATATGTATATAATGGAATATTTTTCAGCCATAAAAAGGACAAGCACTGTGTGGTATCGCTTATATGTGAGATCTTCAAAAAAAAAAAAAATGAACTAGAAGAATCAAAAAATAGAATAGTGATTGCCAGGGGGTGGGGAAAGAGGGAGATGTTGGTTAATGGGTACAAAATTTTAGTTGTAAGATGAATAGGTTCTGGGGATCTAATGTACAGCACGGTGACTATAGTTAATATTCTGTTGTACACTTGAAAGTGTATATCTTAAGCATTTGCACCACACATGCAGTAACTATGTGAAGAAATGTATGTGTTAATTAACTCAACTGTGGTGATCATTTCACAATGTATGTGCATATCAGATCATTATGTTGCACACTTTGGATATATACAGTATTATCAATTATACCTCAATACATTGGAAAAAACAAGCCAGATAAAGAAATTAAGGGCATCTAGACTGTAAAGGTAGGAGTAAAACTATCTTTGTTCACAGATGACATAATTGATTATCTAAAGAATCCAATGAAATCTATAAAAATGCTACTAGAATAAGTGCATTTGGCAAGATTGCAGAATACAAGGTAGATATCAATATGTAAAATATATAAAAATCAGCTGTAGTATTTCTATATACTAGCAAAATATCCCAGTAGCAAAAAATATGCAACATAAGAATAAATGTGATAAAAACATGATATTCCTATGCATTTAAAGACCTAAAACATTGTTGATAAATCCTGAATAGACGCCATCTTCATAAATTAGAAGAGTCAATATTGTTACAGTATCACTTCTGCCCAAATTGATGTAGAGATTCAATGATATCCCTATCAAAATCCCATCAAGCTTTTTTTTTTTAGAAACTTTTTTAGAAACTCATTCTAAAATTCGTTTTGAAATGCAGAGGACCTAGAATAGCTACAACAACTTTTTAAAAGAACAAATTTGGAAAACTGACAACCTGATTTCAAGATTTATAAAGGTACAATAACAAAAATCAAATATATACGAACAGCTGATTTTCAGCTAAATACAAAGGCAATTCAGTGAACAAAGAATTTATTGTCTTTTTGACAAGCGAATCTGGAAAAACTAGACATCTATAAGCAAAAAAAACTTTGATCCATACTTCACACTGTATACAAAAGTTATAATTGTTCATAGAGCTAAATGTAAAATCTAAAACGGTAAAACATCCAGAAGTAAACAGGAGAAAAACCTCGTGATTTGTGGTTAGAAAAAGGCTTCTTACATATAACATGAAAAATACAGTTCACACAGTTCATAAAATAATAAATAGAGCTTTATCAAAATTAAAAACACTTCTCTTCAAAGACAGAGATTAGAAAATGAAAAAAAGCAAGCTACAACTTGGGAGAAAATATTTGCAAATCATATCTGATACAGAATTTGTATCCAGAATATATAAACAACTCTTGTAATTCAATATTCAGTAAACAAAGCACCCAGTTTTTAGAAAGGTAAAACATTTGAAAAAAAACACTAAAAAAGATATACAATTATCCAATAAGTGCATGAAAAGATGGTCGACATCAGTAGTCGTTAGGAAAAATGCAAATTAGAACCACAATGAGTTACTACTACACCTGTGCTCTGTTGTGGGAATATAAAATATAGAGTCGCGACAGAAAACAGTATGACACTCCCTAAAAAAAGGAGAACTATGATTTCCGTCTTATATCAACCAGGGCCTCCAGAGAAACAGAACCAACAGAGTTCTTCAGAGAAACAGAACAATAATAGGTTTATTATGCGGAACGGCTCAGGTGATTGTGGAGGCTAACAAGTCACACCACCTGCTCTCCGCACGCTGGAGGCCATGAGACAGCTCTGAAGTGCGTGGTGGCGATGGTTGCTCAACGCGCATACACTTCACGTCACGTGACTGTACACTTATGAGTGGTTAAGATGCCCAGTTGGTGGTAAGTTTTATGTTATGTTACAATTTCAAAAATTTTAAAGCAGAATTTCAGACCTCACCTGCACTTGCTCAATCTGAGTTTGCATTTTAAAAATACCACCTGATGTTTTGTAAATACATTAAAACTGGAGAGGAACTGGACTAGAAAGGCATCCCACACTTTCAAAAGTGTTTGGCAGTTTGTGACAAAGTTAAACATTGTGTGTGTGTGGGCATGTGTGTATCTCCTGTGACTCAAGGGTTTCACTAGTAGGCATCTTTTCAAGAAAACTGAATGCAGATGGCCACAAAAAGACTCGTACTAGTCGCTCTTGTTAGCTTTATTCATAATAGCGAATGATTAGAAATAACACAAACCCACCAAAAGAAGAATGGACAAACTGAATCTTCACACAACAAAATTCCACAAAATAACACTAAGAAGAAAAAGAAAGAAATGCTGACATATGTAGTAACACAGATGAATTTCAAAAACATGATGTGAGTGAAAGAAGCCAGATATCATAGGGTATGGAGTCCATTTACATGAAATCCAAGAATAGGCAAAACTAAGCTGTGATGACAAAAGTCAGAATAGTGTTTACTTTTTGTTTCTGGGGAGGGGAGGGGACACTACCTCAAAAGATGCACCGGGGAACTTTCTGGGAGTAATCAGAATGTTATTGTCTTGATCTGAGTCATGGTCACATGGGTGGATACATATGTACAAATGTATTTATACAATTTTCACACTGTATTGTGTATTCCACTGCAGTGGAATTTTTAATATTTGTAGTTGTATTATTATTAATACTTGTGAATCTTACTGTATATAAATTATATCTTAATAAAGTACCATAAAATATAATAAATTGAATTTTAAACAGAATTTTAAATAATCTAATATGACATCTTTCCAGGATGTAATTAAATATAGGAGAGATTTCACAGAGCAAAAGAAGTGAGTGAAGAAAAACAAAATGGATTCATGCTTATATCTCATGTAGTAGAGACAGGTAGTAAACCAGTTACAATTTCATTATGTGACATTCAGTTACACATAAAATGGTACTGTAAGTTGCTGATGGAAGGAACAGACATATGTAATAGAAAGCCTTTTAAAAAAAATAGGTATGTGAACAATGTAAACACTTAGGAGAACGGTCAGAAAGGGAAAAGGAAGTGGGTGGTCAATGGGATTAAAAGGAATACCAAAGGGTCTTCAACTTTTTCTTAAAAGGCAAAGATTTTGAAAAATGTTAATACTTGTTAAATCTACGTGGGGTCTTTAAGAGTGTTTATTATGTATTTATCCTGTAACCATTGTTTAAAATATTTCATGTTAAAAGACAAAATGTTATAGATCTTCATATATTAACAGAAAATTATCTCAAAGATTTACTGCAAGCTGTCACAATTTTGTAGCTTGTTTGCACTGGTGTTATTAAATAGCTTAATTGGATGTTTGTGAATAGAAAAATTCTAGACAAATAGCCAAGAAACTGTTATTAGACATTGCCCCTGGGATAGGAAAGAACCTAACTTCACTATATAACCTTTAGTAATAACTAAATATTTCCTTTCAGTGTTGTTTATTAATAAATAATGTAATTAAATGTGTGGTTTAGATGATGTGATCCTTAAGGTATTCATAGGTTTGAAATGCTATATGATATGATATAGCTTTCCAGAAAGGACTTTATTCTGAGCTCTGAAGGCATAATTTTGATATCACGTATGTTTTGACTTTGAACATTTTATTAAAATTACCTGAAGGGAAAAGAATAATATTATCTGTTACTTTAATCAGCATTATGCCTGTATTACCAGTCAATTTTAAAGTTACTGAATTTGAACATACAAACATTTTATTGCCATTGCACTGAATATTGTAGATAAAGTAGATTATTCACCTTAGTATCAGAAAAACCTTTAAATTGTGGAAAATATACATTAATTTGATTACAGAAATTTCATATAAGTTATTCCACATGCCCTGTTTCTATCATAACATATTTAATATTCTGTTCCTGGTTACATTTTAAAATACTTAAATTATCCTTTCTATTTTAGAACTAGCTTTCGGGTAGGTTTACATTCTGATTTGGAATGCTCCATCCATTAACTATATATCCACCAAAAGCCCTTAAGTTAAGGTTTATTCACTATTTAAACTTTGATTACCTCTTATTCAATTTAACATTTTGTACCAGGCATTTGAGTAAATAAGGTGAGAGAAAGAAGACCAAGATATGGATCCCACCCAAAAGGGGGCTGTAACCTAAATAGACCTGTGCCCAGGTAGCTATTTACAAGGTCTAGCATGGGGTTAGTGCTATGAGAGAATATTAAAGACTGTTATAACACTGCTGAGAGGAGAGAAATATTTCGGAGTAGAAGGTCACAGAAGAGGTAGTGTTTGAGTAGGACATGAAAGATGAAAAACTTAAGAATGCTTATATTAATCGTTCCCTTTAAAATTACTGTTCTTTTCTGGCAAATGCTTGGAAGTTGTTTTTTATGCAGTTGTTGAAATTATTCTATTTTTCTACATAAAGGAAAGCCAGTTTGGGGTAAATATATGCACTATCAAAAAAATGAAGGTAGTTTTAATGGAGTGTTAAAGAACCATATCTGTAATGATACATTTATTATCATATAATTTTTATTTTATGTCTTATCAAGAGACACATTAAATTGAAAAGTCCAAACTACATAACCCATTCACTGAAAGATGGACTGGATGAAAGAACATCTATAATATTTCATATTCAATATGTGTAATAAAGTATTAGATGGCCCAGATCATTAGAGTAATGAGAATATAAAATACAGCATATTAGTTGCTGAAAAGGTCAGAGATGGTCATATAACAGCAGTAATAACAACAACGTCATAATACTTTGAAGTCTGAATCAAATAATTTCCCAAAAAGAAACCCCAGACTTGCACTGTGAAACTCAGGGGAAGCCTGATGGCTGAGTTAGAAGTCATGGTTTTAAATCCCATCCCTGCCACTTAATCTCTTAGCACCTCTGCTTTACCAGCTGTCCAAATGGTAATGACCTGGAATGTGCCTCCTTCAAAGGGTCATGCTGTAAGCATCAACTGTAGGATAAATGTGCTTTATAAAATACAAATCATTGTCAAATGTGGTTGTTACTAGTCAGGTGCGTCTTGCTCTAGCTCAAGTTTTCCAAGCATTTCTTAGAGAAGTTAGAGATGCCATATGATGTACCCAATAAGGTCTTTCCCACTTCTCCTTATTGTTACTATTGCATTGACTAAATTTTGCTGAGAAAAAAGTTGAAGAGCCCTCTTTACACAACCAGCTACCTGTGTGACCACGGACGTCTTCTTCTCCGCTAAGCCTCCATTTCCTCAACTGTAAAGGAGGGACCCTAATGCCTCCTCCCTTCTAAAGCACTGTGAGGAGTAAACGAAATGCCATATGTAAAGAGGCTGTTACAGTGCCTTACATGTGGTAAGTCCCCACTTGAAGGCAGCTCTTATTATTGTACGTTTTCTATCCTGTGGGCAATGAGAGAGCACTCACTGATACCTTATGTAAAGCCCTAAGGAGGACACCAACACACCAGAGTGTGCGAGGCTAGTTTGCACAACTCCCAAGGAGCTCTGAAAAGGTGTTGTGAAATTCAGAGTTATATTTAAAGAGTTTTTCTGGAATTATGGATTTAGATCTTCTCCTACCATGTATCATAAAAGTTTATAAATTATATACACTTATTGCTTCTCCTTGAAACAATTCTTTTCCTTTTTGAATCCTTCAGTTTCCGATGTGCAAGTATGTCAGCACTTGGAATGTCAATAGAAGCACCACATACGCTTTTACATATGGTTTGAAAAAGTCTTCAAATCAGTCCTGATTGACAGAATAACAGAATAAAGAAAAATGAAGCCTATAAAAGGTTAACCAAGCCAAAACTATTCCAAAATAAACAAAGTTGGTTCAATAAATGTCATACCTTAAGGCAAAATAATTCCCACCAGGGAAAAGAGTTTAAAAAAAAAGAAAACAACTCATGGTGCTAAAAGGTCTTTTGAAACCTAAAGGTGAAGGAAGAATCCCTTAAGGAAAGGATTGATAGATTTAATTTCTTTAAGTAAAAAAAAAGTATAAATAAAACTAAATGAAAGCAAGAAATTAGGGAAAATATTTGCAACACATATGTCAGATTTATGCCTTTATTATCAAAGGAAATAAGAGTTGTGTGCAAGGATGTATGTGAATTTTATAACAGTGATAAATTAGACAATTCAGCTTATGGAATGACCAAAAATGAATAGCATACACTTATTACAAAATTAGGTTGTGAATTAATACTTGAAAAATAGCATATTCATGAGTGGATAAAAAAACTGTGGTACATTTACACAATGGAATACAATGCAACAGAAAGAAAGAAGGAGCTCCTATCTTTTGGGACAGCATGGATGGACCTGGAGAGTGTTAGGCTGAGTGAAATAGCCAGCCAGTGAAAGGCAGATACCATGTGACCTCACCTACAGGAGCAATCTAATGAACAAAATGAACTAATCAGCACAATAGAACCACAGGCATGGAAACATGGAACAAACTGACAGCAACCAGAGGGGAAGGGGGTGGGGGGAATGGTGGAAAGAAGGGGAAGAGACTAGTCAAAAAACATGTAGGAATGACCCATGGACATGGACAACAGTGTGGGGATTGGCTACAGGAGCAGAGGGTGGGATGGGGGGAAGGGCAAAGGGGGGCAGTATTGGGACAACTGGAATAGAATAATAATAAAATTTTTTTAAATGACTGAGAGCAAATATAATAAAATATTAATAGTTGTTCATTGTAAAAAAAATAGCATATTCAAAATATACTTATAAATCACTTAGAAAATGTTCACTTTTAATTAAGTGAAAATTATAACACATGAAAATTACAACTATTAAATAGTATATTTAATATGATGTAAATCTTAAGTGTATATTTTGACAAAATATGATTAATTCTGAAAGATGTAATTATAGGTATTTGAAATTTTCTTTTGCTTTCCTGTGTTTCAAAATTTCAAAAATCAATATACAGATTTTAACCAAAATCTTCACAAATGTTATCTTAAGAACATATAAACAGATGAAAAGTAAATGAGGACTAGGAAAACTGCTGCAACGTATTTAAGAGAAAGTTAACATTCTTGCCTTGGTGCTGCCTCATCTTTTCTGAGCTAAATCTTACTTTTACCTCATTATTTGCAATACTTGCCACAAATGTTATATCTAAGAATTTCTTACACAGAAAAAAATAAACAGAGCTGATATAAATGTCCAACGATAGGGTTAAATAAAATAATACTCATTCATAAGAATGATGGGCATCTATTTAATAAGCATGTTTAAAAGAATAATGTTAATATCAAATCAAACTGCATAGTAGTCTGATTAAAATGATCCCAATTACATCTTTGTTCAAATACCATTTTTTAAATATGGCCTTTCCTGACCACGCCATTTAAAAATGCAATCCTGCCCCATCCCTATGTTGCCTACAGATGCTCACTTCGGATATAAGGACACACAGAGGATGACAGTGAAGGGATGGGAAAATACATTCCATGCAAATTAGAACCAAAAGAAAGCGGGGGTAGCTATAGTTAGATTGGAAAAAGCAGACTTTAAAAGAAAGGCTGTAATAAGAGACAAAGAAGAGCATTGCATAATGATGTAGAGGTCAATCCAACAAGAAGACATAACATTTGTAAATATTTATGCACCCAACATAGGGGCACCTAACTATTTAAAGCCAGAATTCACAGACCTAAAGAAAGAGATAGTTAGCAGGGGATGATAATAGTAGGGGATTAAATACCCCACTTACATCGATGGACAGATCATCTATCAGGGTGTCCACCCCGTGGCCCACATGCTGCATGCAGCCCAGGGTGGTTATGAAGGCGGTCCAACACAAAATCATAAATTTACTTAAAACCTTTTTTGTTAGCTCATCAGCTTTCATTAGTGTTTGTGCATTTAATGTGTGGCCCGAACAACTCTTCTTCTTCCAGTGTGGGCCAGACACGCCAAAAACTTGGACGCCTTTGAAGGTGATCAATAAGGAAACATTGGCCTTAACACATCATAAGAGATTGACTTAACAGGTATACGCAGAACATTACACCCCCAATTAACATTATATACATTCTACTCAAGCATACATGGAACATTCTCCAGGACAGATTATATGTTAGACTGCAAAACAAGTCTTAATAAACTTAAGTAGATTAAAATCCTAACAAGCATCATTTTTTACTATAATGGTATGATACTAGAATTCAATTATAAGAAGCAAAGTGGAAAGCATGTGGAGATCAAACAATATACTACTTACTAAACATGGATTAAGGATTCAGTGCAATTCCTATCAATATTCCAATGATGTATTTCATAGAACAAGAACAAATATTTCAAAAATTTATATGGAAACAAAAAAACCCCACATAGCAACAGCAATCCTGAGAAAGAAGAACAAAGTTGGAGGATTCATGCTAACTAATATGAAACTATACTATAAGGTCATAGTAATTAAAACAGCATGGTACTGGCATAAAAACAGACACATAGATCGATGGAACAGAATAGAGAGCCTAGAAATAAACCCACACCTTTACAGTTAATTAATGTTCAACAGAAGAAGCAAGCACATACAATGGGCTAAAGATAGTTTATTCAATAAATGGTGTTGGGAAAATTGGACAGATACGTGCAGAAAAATGAAACTAGACCACCTTTTTATACCACACACAAGAATAAATTAGAAATGGATTAAAGATTTAAATGTTAGGTCCGAAACCATAAAAATTACAGAAGAAAACATAGGCAGCAAAATGTCAGACATTGCTCATAGCAATATTTTATCGGATATAGCTCCTCAGACAAGGGAAACAAAAGAAAAAAATAAACAAATGGGACTACATCTAACTGAAGTTTTTGCACAGTAAAAGAAAGCATCAAAATAAAAAAATACCCCACAGAATGGGAGAACATATTCACCAGGACATCTGATAAGGGGTTAATATCTAAAGTTTGTAAAGAGTATCAAAAACCCAACACCACAAAAACAAACATCCCAATTAAAAAATGGGCAAAGGACCTGAGTAGGCACTTCTCCAAAGAGGATGTACAGACAGCCATTAGACATATGATGCTCAATGTCACTAGTCATCAGAGAAATGCAAATTAGAACCACAATGAGAGATCACCTCACACCCATCAGAATGATTATCATCAATAAATCAACAAACAATAAGTGCTGGCAAGGATGAGGATGTGAGGAGAGGGGGACCTTTTGCACTGTTAGTGAGAATGCAGACTGGTGCAGCCACTGTGGAAAGCAGTATGGAGATACCACAAAAAATTAAAAATGGATCTGCCTTTTGACCTAGTGATCCCACATATGGGAATATATCCAAAGAAACCCGAAACACTAATTCAAAAGAACATAACCTCCCCTTTATTCATTACAGCATTGTATACAATCACTAAGATATGGAAGCAGCCTAAGTGTCATTCAGTAGATGAATGGATAAAACAACTATAGGACATGTGCACAATGGAATACTACTCAGCTGTCAAAAAGAAGAAAATTTTAACCTTTGCAACAGCATGGATTGACCTGGAGAACACTATGCTAAGTGAAATAAGCCAGTCAGAGAAAGACAAATACCATATGATTTCACTCAAATGTGGAATCTAATTAACAAACTGAACTAATAAGCAAAACAGAGACAGACTCATAGACAGAGAGCAGATGACAGCTAAGGGAGTGGAAGTTATAGGGTGGAGAGATTGAACAAAAAGGAAAAAGGACCCACAGACATGGACAACAGTGTGGTGATTGCAGGAGGCAGAGGGGTATAAGGGGACCAAATGGTAATGAAAAAAATACAATAAAATTATTTTAAAATAAATACAAATAAAAATTACCTTGAGACACATCAAAATTGAAATACAAGAGAAAAACTTACAGAATGCTGCAAAAGCAGCTCTAAGAAATAAGTTCATTGCTATAATGCCTACATAAAGAAACAAGGAAAATCTCAAATGAACAATCAAAGTTTACACTGCAAGGAACTAGAAAAAGAACAAATGAAGCCCAACATTAGTAAAAGGAGGGAAATGAAGATCAGAACAGAAATAACTGAAATAAAGCCTAGAAAGACAATGGTAAGGATCAATGAAATTAAGAGCTGCCTTTTGAAAAGGTAAACAAAATTAACAAACCTTTAGCTAGACTCACTGAGAAAAGAGAGAGAGGTCTCAAAATCAGAAATGGCAGAAGAGACGTTACAACTGATACCACAGAAACACGAAGGGTCTTAAGAAACTAGTATGAACAAGTAAACACTAACAAATTTGACAACAGAGAAGAAATGGATAAGTTCTCAGAAACATATATCCTACTACAGCTAAATCATGAAGAAAAAGAAAACCTGAACAGATTAATTACTAGTAAGAAGACAGAACTGGTAACCAAAACCTTCCCAATGAACAAATGTCCAGGGCCAGACAGCTTCACTGGTGAATCCTGGCAACACTCAAAGAATTAACATCGATCCTTCTGAAATCCTTCCAAAAAATAAGAAGACACTGCCAAACTCATTTTATGAGGCCAGCATTACCCTGATACCAAAACTAGAAAAGGATGCCACAAGAAAAAAAAAATTATAGGCCAATATTCCTGATGAACACAGATGTAAAAATCCTCAACAAAACATTAGCAGAACAAATTCAACAATGCATTAAAAGAATGATATACCACTATCAAGTGCAATTTACTTAAGGATGCAAGGATGGTTTAACATTTGCAAATCAATCAATGTGATACACCACATTAGCAAAAGTGAAGGATAAAAATCATACAATCATCTCAGATGCAGAAAAAGCATTTGACAAAATTCAACTTTTTTCCTTATAAAACCTCTCAACAAAGTGGGTATAGAAAAAACATAAATGACAATCACACAGCTAACATACTTAATGGCAAAAAGCTTTAAGCCTTTTCTCTAAGATCAGGAACCAAACAAGGATGTCCACTCTCACCACTTTTATTTGACATATTATTGAATCAGAAAGGAATGAGTAGAACTGTTACAATTGCAGGTGATATATTATAGATAGAAAACCCTAAAGACTTCACAAAAAAAACTTTTAGAATAAACAAATTCAGTAAAGTTGCTGGATACAAAATCAATATACAGAAAGTTGTAGTGTTTCTATACATTGATAATGAACTATCAGAGATAGAAATTAATAGAAAAACAATTCCATTTACAATTGTATCAAAAAAAAAAAATGCCTCGGAATAAATTTAACCAAGCAGATGAAAGACCTATACATTGAAAACTATAAGACATTAATGAAAGAAATGGAAGAAGATGCAAATAAATGGAAAGATACCCCATGCTCATGGATTGGAAGAATTTATATTGTTAAAATGTCCATACTACCCAAAGCAATCTACAGATTTAATACAATCCCATCAAAATATCAAAGGCTTTTCCCATAGAAAGAGAAAAATCAATCCTAAAATTTGTATGACCCACAAACAACTCCAAATAGCCAAAACAATCTTGGGAAAGAAAAACAAAGAGGGAGGCCTCATGATCCCTGGTTTCAAACTATAGCACAAAGTTCTGGTAGTCAAAACAGTAGTGTATTGGCATAAAAACAGACACACGGACCAATGGAACGGAACAGAGAGCTCAGAAATCAACCCATGCATATACAGTTGATTAATTTACAACAAAGGAGTCAAGAATACACAATGGGGTAAAGATAGTCTCTTCAACAAATGGTGTTTTGGAAAACTGAACAGCCACATGCAAAAGAATCAAACTGTACCACTTCCTTATACCATATATAAAAATTACTCAAAATAGTTTAAAGAACTGTGTGTAAAGATTTGCAAGTATAAAACTAGAAGAAAATATAGGGGTAAGTTCTTTGACACCAGTCTTAGAGATCGATTTTTAAAAAAATTTAACTCCAAAAGCTAAGGCAATGAAAGAAAAAATAAACAAGGGGTAATATATCAAACTAAAAACTTCTGCACTACAAAGAAAACCATCGGCAAAATGAAAAGACAACCTACTGAATGGGGCTAATATCCAAGATATACAAAGAATTCATATGACTCAATAGCAAAAAGGAAAAAAAAATCTGAAATAATCTGAGGAAAAAAATGTATTGAGGATACAAACAGACATTTTTTCAAAGAAGATATACTAATGGCCAACAGGCACATGAAAAGATGCTCAACATCACTAACCATCAGGGAAATGCAAGTCAGAACCACAATGAGATATCACTTCACACCCATTAGAATGGCTATTCTCAAAAAGACAGGAAATAAGTGTTGGTGAGGACGTGGAGAAAGGGAGCCCTTGCACACTGTTGGTAACAATGTAAACTGGCACGGCCACTATAGAAAACATTATGGAGGCTTCACAAAAAAATTAAAAATAGAACTACCATATGACCCAGCAATCCTACTTCCAGGTATTTATCCCAAGAAAATGAAAACATTAACTCAAAAAGATATATGCATCCCATGTTCTCTTCAGCATTATTTACAACTTAGTTTGCATAAACAACCGACGTGTCCATGGAAGGATGAATGGATAAAGAAATGTGGCATGTATATACAATGTGATATTATTCAGCCATAAAAAAATGAAAACTTGCCATCTGCGACAATATGGATCATCCCTTGAGGGCATTGTGCTAAGTAAAATAAGTCAGAAAAAGACAAATACCATATGATCTCACTCACATGTGGAATCTAAAACAAAAAAAAAATCCCAACTCACACAGAGAGCAGTTTGGTATTTGCAGGAAGCAGGGGTTTGGGCTTGGACAGAATAAGTGAAAGGGGTCAGAAGATACAAACTTCCAGTTATAAAATAAATAAGTCTCGGTGATATAATGTACAATATGGTGACTAGTTAATACTGTGTTGCGTATTCAAAAGTTGCTGAGAGAGTAATTCTTAAAAGTTCTCATCATAAGAAAAAAATTTTGCAGTTGTGCATGGAGATGATGTGAACTAGACTTATGAGCACTTCACAATATATGCAAATTAGATATTACATTGTGCACTTGAAATGAATATAACGTTTAATGTTAGGTTTACCTCAATAAAATCTTTAAGGATAAAATAAAGGAGCTCACTGGCAAAATAAAATTATTTCCCTACCCTATTTTTTAAAAGTTGCAACACTCTCTACTCTGTGTCAGCATTGAACACCTTACTCAGACTGGACCATTTTTTCCACACATTTAACACCTTCTACCATACTGCATACTTGTTCTTATGATGATTGTTTCTTATCTGTTTCTCTATAGAATGTTGATTGGAACCTAAGGAGAATTTGTTGCATGAGTGAATGATTATATATGGTAGATACATTTAAAAAATATAAAAAAATTCACCAAAATACAAACAGTTACTCTTTTTAAATGGTATGATTATGGGTGGTGATTATTATTTTCTTCTTTATATGTCCCTAGCTCATAACCATTTTATGCAATGAACATGGATAACATTTATAATAAAGAAAATGTGTACATATGTATATGTTAAAAAGAATATTTTTTTTATTATTTAAGATTTTAATTATTTTTGGAGAAGGGGAAGGGAAAGAGAGAGGGAGAGAAATATTAATGTGTGGTTGCCTCTCATGTGCCCCCTACTGGGGGCCTGGCCTGCAACCCAGGCAGGTGCCCTGACTGGGAATCGAACCAGCGACCCTTTGGTTCACAGGCTGGCATTCAATCCACTGAGCAACACCAGCCATGGGCTAAAAAGAATATTAAATTAGATGTCTTAGGTAGATCTTTACCCCTGAATCATTTTAGGCATTCTATGTTTTCAAAGACCTCCTACGTAAATGATTGTATAGTCTTTCTCATCAACCTATGTCAGGGTTTAACATCTGTGAGTGTGAAGAGTTATTTCTATCTGATTTCATTCAGCTTGCCACGGGCAAGGTTAAATGGTGCCTGTGGGTCTACTGTCAGGCAGTTGGGCATGTGGTGAAGGCAAGAAAAAATAGGAGTGAGATATTTTTTATAGTGATGGAATAATGACAATGAAAAGGTAAGTAGGAGAGAGAGAATGGGAGAGGAAATGACAATTACAAGTGGCAAACATTTATCGACCCTCTTTTATGTGCTAACACCTGATGTGTGTCATGCTGAGCGCTACAGTTTGCCTAAAGGTGATTGTAACAGAGTCCCTGCCTTGAAGGAGTTTATAACATAGCAGGGGAGTTTGTGGTCTCACATTTATGCCCAGTCTCCTCTCATAACCTCAGCAGGCATTTTTTTTTTACTGTAGCCATTAAATGGGCAGCTCTTGGGGATGCATGCTGGACAGTTAAATGTAATTACACTGTTCGGAGGTTGGAAAAGGTGTTTGACTACTTTTAGTTATCCTTCTGTGGACTATCCCCCTGTATATGCTATCTGAAGCTTTATTTTATTGGATGGTGTCTTTTTAAAAAAAATTTTTACTTATTGATTTTAAAGAGATTAAGCAAAGAGGAAGGAAGGAAGGAAGGAAGGAAGGAAGGAAGGAAGGAAGGAAGGAAGGAAGGAAGGAAGGAAGGAAGGAAGGAAAGTAGGTGTGGGAGAGAGGGAGAGAGAGGGGGAGAGAGAGAGATTTGTTGTTCCACTTATTTACGCATTTATTGGTTGATTCTTGTATGTGCCTGGCCTGGGATCAAACATGCAACTTTGGCTTATTGGGATGATGCTCTAACCAACTGAGATACCCGGCTAGGGTAATGGTGTCTTTTCATCTCATTTTAATCCTTGATTAGCTTTTCCTGCACACAATTATGACACATGCTTAGAAGATTTCAAAATAACTTTAAGAGTGGATTAGGTGAAAGAGAAACATGTAAATCCAGAATAGGAAAGAGAAGCACATTACGATTCTAGAGCCAAGCAAATAATTTACAGTTTTGTTGTCTGAGGTACTTGGTCCCAGGGTGTTTCTCTTTCTTGCTAGGAAATAGAGGACTGTGTGCAAGGCTGGTATAAAATAAAACCTGCCTGCTTTCTGCAAGGTGATGAAAGCTAAGCTGGTTATTGCCAGTCACAGAACATTTTTGAGAATAACCACTGATAGTTTTCTTCAGAAGAACCCAAATTTCCTTGCTTTTCACTCCTATTTTCTAGTTCTTCACTCCTTCATGAAGCAGTGTGGCCCTTTCCTAATATGCGCATTACAAGCTATGTCTGAGTTCTGTCAGTTCTCATAGTAACTATGTCTTGATTCTGATTTTGATTGTACTTCGCTTTTGCATCCAGATAAAATATATTTCTTCAGGCATCAGTGTTACCAGTCCCTGATAATCTACCGGCACCATTGCCCGTGTGCCCTGTCCTTTCTGCCATGCCATAGGTGACCTCCATATGTGGTTTTGTTCCTACTCTGGGCTCTCAAGCCACTGCGGCTTGGTGAAATGCGATGTGGAGCCAGAAGACTTGGGTTCTGGTCCCAGACTTACTGCTTCCCTTCTGTGGCCTGGGTTAAATTGTTTAAGTCTTTAAACCTGCCCTGGTTGTAAGCATTAAACACAAGAGCAAATATGAGAATGCTTTACACACTGGAATTGGAAATATAAAGATAGTCTATTTCACTTTTTTTTGGGGGGGGGTGTAGTTTCTTGAATCTCCCTTTGTTCCTTCCTATCAAAGTGTGTTTTCTTCATTTAAAATACTCCTCTACAGGTATATTTGTACTTCCAGCCAAGATGGAGGTGTAGGTAGATACACTTTGCCTCCTCACACAGCCAAAAGACAACAACAAATTTAAAAACAAAAATCAACCAGAACTGCCAGAAAATCTACCTGCATGGAAGTCCCACAACCAAGGAGTTAAAGAAGAGGCATTCATCCGGACAGGTAGGAGGGGCAAAGATGGGCCGCTGGAGTAGAGAGGACGCACAGCAAGGCAGCGGCTGGCAGGTGGGTGGTCCCACATTTGCATGCGGATAAACTGGGAGGGACAACCAGGGAGCAAGGCAGACCGCACAACCCAGGATTCTAGTGTGGGAAAAGTAAGCCTCAGAAGCTCTGGCTGTAAAAACCTATGGGGGTTGCAGTGGCAGGAGAAACTCCCAGACTCACGGGAGAGTTTGTTGGAGAGACCCACAGGGTCCCAGAATGTACACAAGCCCACCTACCCAGGAATCAGCACCCGAAGGGCCCAGTTTGCTTGTGGGTAGTGGGGGAAGTGAGTGAAAGCAGAGTGAGAGCTTAGCAAGTGGCACTGTTCCCTCTCTGACCCCTCCCACGCATACAGTGCCACAGTGCAGCAAAGTGCGTTGCCCCGCCCTGGTGAATACCTAAGGCTCTGCCCTTTACAATGTAAAAGGGGCACCGAGACAAAGAAATAGGACCCAAGTGAAAAAACAGATCAAAACTCCAGAAAAAATACAACTAAGTGATGAA
Source organism: Mormoops blainvillei (assembly GCA_004026545.1). Taxonomy (NCBI): domain Eukaryota; kingdom Metazoa; phylum Chordata; class Mammalia; order Chiroptera; family Mormoopidae; genus Mormoops; species Mormoops blainvillei. The sequence goes on along the minus strand of PVJD01001247.1, from coordinate 230,466 downwards.
GAGATAGTCAAACTATCAGTTGCAGAGTTCAAAACACTGGTAATTGGGATGCTCACAGAAATTATTGAAGATGGTCGCAAAATGGAGGAAAAAGTGAAGGCTATGCAAAGTGAAACAAGGAAAAATATACAGGGAACCAACAGTGGAGGGAAGGGAACTGGGACTCAAATCAATGATTTGGAGCAGAAGGAAGAAATAACCATTCAACCAGAACAGAATGAAGAAACAAGAATTTAAAAAAAAAATGAGGAAAGACTTAGGAACCTCTGGGACAACTTTAAATGCTCCAATATCTGAATCACAGGGGTGCCAGAAGGAGAAGAGGAAAACCAGGAAATGGAAAGCTCACTTGAAAAAACAATGAAGGAGAACTTCCCCAATCTGGCAAAGGAAATAGGCTTCCGGGAAGTCCAGGAAGCTCAGAGTCCCAAGGAGGTTGGACCCAAGGAAGCACACACTATGGCACATCATAATTACATTGTCCAAGACTAAAGATAAGGAGAGAATGTTAAAAGCAGCAAGAGAAAAGGAAAAAGTTACCTACAAAGGAGTTCCCATAAGACTATCAGCTGATTTCTCCAAAGAAACCTTACAGGCAAGAAGGGGCTGGAAAGAAGTATTCAAAGTCATGAAAGGCAAGGACCTACATCCAAGATGACTCTATCTATCCAGCAAAGTTATCGTTTAGAATGGAAGGGTAGATACAGTGCTTCCTGTACAAGGTAAAGCTAAAGGAATTCATCATCACCAAGCCCTTATTAATATGAAATGTTAAAGGGACTTATCTAAGAAAAAGAAGATCAAAACTATGATCAGTAAAATGACAACAAACTCAGAACTATTAACAACTGAACCTAAAAACAAAAACAAACTAAGCAAACAACTAGAACAGGAACAGAATCACAGAAATGGAGATCACATGGAGGGCTGTCGGTGCGGAGGGGTGGGGGGAGAAAGTGAGAAAAGGTACAGGGAATAAGAGGCATAAATGGTAGGTACAAAATAGATGGGGGGGTGGGGGTGGGCATTAAGAATAGTGTAGGAAATGGAGAAGCCAAAGAACTCATATGCGTGACCCATGGACATGAACTAAGTGAGGGGATGGGGAGTGCTGGTGGGACATGGGGGTGCAAGGGGAAGAGGACTAAAGGGGAGAAAAACATGGGACAACTGTCATAACATAATCAACAAAACATACTTAAAAAAAATACTCCTCTAGAAAAGGGAACTGTTGCACTGTTGGTGGGAATTTAAATTGGTGTGGCCACTATAGAAAACAACATGGAAGTTCCTCAAAAAATTAAAACAGGACTACCATATGATCCAGCAATCCCACTTTAGGGTACTTATCTGAAGTAATCAAAAAACACTAATTTGAAAAGACATATGCACCCCTATGTTCATTGCAGCATTATTTACAATTGCCAAGATATGGAAGCAACCTAAGTGTCCATCAATAGATGAGTGACTGGATAAAGAAGAGGTGGTACATGTATATAATGGAATATTACTCAGCCATAAAAAAGAGTGAAATCTTGCCATTTGTACCAGCATGGACGGACCTAGAGGGCACTCTACTAATTGAAGTAAGTCAGAGAAAGGCAAATACCATTTTGCCTATATGTGGAATCTAACAAACAAAATAAATGAACTAACAAAACAGAAACAAACTCACAAATGCAGAGAACATTTTGATGATTGCCAGATGGGAGGGGGATTGGGGAACTAACTGGTGAAAAAGGAGATGAAATTAACATGTACAAATCGCCCGTCATAAAAGCAGTCCTAGGGATGAAAAGCATAGCATAGGAAATATAGTCGGTGATACTGTGATAACTGTGTATGGTGCCGGGTGGGTGCTGGACTTAATCGGGTTGATCACTCCTCCAGTTACATAAATGTCTAATCACCATGTTGTACTCCTGAAACTCAAATCATACTATATGTCAACTGTAATTTTAAAATTTTAAGAAATAAAAAATAAATGAAAATACTCCTCCAGCCCTTTTTCACCTAGTTCCTGCCTACTCTGCCTTCAGATGCCATCCTAGACATCCCTGCCCCAGAGAGCCTCCCTGACCTCTGATGTGGGTCACTTCCTCTTAAAATTTGCTTCATAGTGCCATGAGCCTTTCCTCCTTAGCTCTCAGAATAGGTATAGTTTTCCACTGATTTATGAGATTAATTCATTATCGAAAGTCATTGTAGCCCAGGAAGCAGACGACATGGATTCTGATCCTGGCTGATGCTTACCTGCTGCACGACTCTGGGCAATGCAGTGAATCCACCTCTGTGCCTGAGCCTCTGCACCTACCAACAGAAGGTATTGGCAGTGCCTACCACGTGGGGCTGCGGTGAAAAGTAAATGTCGGTGCCTATATCCCGCGTCCATCATGAACATGGAGGCTCTATCAGGAGCTTCTTCCAAGTGCCTTGTCTTTCAAGTGCAAGCACAGAGACTGGCTTAGAATAAGTGCTTCCTAAAGATTTGTTGAATGTAATAATAAATATTTCGCTTAATGGATTTAAATCCTAACATTCTTCACATCTTAAAACATTGGGATCATTGCTGTTCCACTGTCCACGTTACATTAAGTCATGTAAATGTGAAAAAACAGAGGGCTTAAACCAAACCTTTAGGAAGATAATTTCCCTTAAATCGCAGGAAAATCACTGGTCACTACTTGTATACACCATGAACTTCCATTCAGTTGGGTACTGCCTAGTTAGTTATTTGTGCTGTCTAAAAATATAATTATAAATGTTTATCAGGATAGAAAGAAATATGCTAGGCATTTTCAATAATAGAATAAGACACAGGGGGATCTGAGAAGAAGTTTGCTGAGGGCTTCTGGGAAAGGTTTTTCTCCTTAATTACTATTACTATAACAATAATTAATAAATGCTTTTTCTACCTTGATGCTGTGTTGGTGAATGTGATGCCTGGAGCCACAACGACCTTCTTGGGATTCGAGGGTAAAATCCAACATATTGAACATATTGTGGCAGAAAGATGCAAAGAAGCTGGGCGTCTGATGACATCTCTCACTGTTGCACCCACCTTCCAGATGTGCAAGAAAATAAACATGCTTGTTGCTAATGACCTTTAGTGGACTATTCTGTTACAAGCAGTGAAAACTGTGTGATATATCAGGGTTTCTTGGCCATCACGCTTCAAGACCAAATAGTATCAACTAAGCAACTTATTTTCAAAATGGGCCCCCCTGAATCAGTGAAATCTTTAGAACAGGGCACTAATTTAGCGTGTGGAAGTAAGGAATTGTGGGTTCCATGCTTTCGGTTTTGGCATCAGCCAGTGAAGTGATTGGCACCGGACAAGTCGTATAACTTCTGCTGTGTGCAGTTTCATTACCTGTAAACTGAGGGATCTGCGCTGAGAAAGCACTATGGTGCCTTCCACCAGCATTCTCTCATTCTGTGTTTCTAGTGGTGCCAAAGGCAGAGTTCCCACAGGCAGCAGACTGAATCAGATATAAGCATGGAGGGGGTTTATTAGGAAGTGCTCTTGGAATTGTCACTGTGGAGGGAGTGGGACAGATGCAGAATTGGCCAGAGGGAGAGAAAGAGCTGCAGTGCAATCTCATTGGAAGCTGAAGCTGGGATGTTGGAGTGAGGAGGCGGGGCCTTCTAACTCCACATGAGGGAGTCACTGGAGAGGCCCTTAGCAAGAGTGTGCAACCGCGGGTGGGGTGTCTCTCTCTCCCTCCAGCAAAGACAGCCCATGTCAGGGGCTGGGGCTGGGGTCTCTGTGCGTAGGGGCATTCCCAGCAACCAGAGACTCTGCTCGCACTCCTGAAGGCCACCTGAATAATGCTCCACAGAATCAAAGTTTATCTGGGTTAACAACATAAGATTGAGTCTTTCTTTCCGTTTTCATCACTGAATTAAAAAAAGAAAATCAGTATAAACATTTCCAAACCTTCATACAAGTAGAGGGCAGCGTATCATGAACTTCCACCTATCTGTCCCCCGGTCTCAGTAATGACCCACATTCTACCATTCTGGTGTCATGGATTCCCAACCTCTACACTTTTCTCTCTGCTGGACTATTTTAAAGCAAACTCAAAATATTTTAATAGGCACTTATGGTTTATTTAACTCAACATAATATAGGGGATCCACATGTGGCTCTAATATTAAGAGATTTTCATTTATTAAAATATTTAAAATCCCAATATCCACCTATAGCCTCCCCTGCCCCCAGCTCTATGTGTTCATTCCTAGGGCTTGCCCTATAGTCCTAAAAAGACACCCACCCCACCCCCACCTCTCTCACCCTGTAGTGGGCAACCACAAAGAGTTAGACTGGGAGCATTGGGTCCCAGGGTCCCATTACCAGCCAAGCTGATTAGGGGTCCCTAGCGAATAGTATGTTTTGCCACCAGTGCTGACATGAACAATGGCAAGTTGTGAAGCATTACTTGGTAAATGATGACTTTTGGTTCCCAAGGTCAGTAGATCCCAGTTTAAAAATAGTGTTTGTTTTAGCTATGCCCTCACTTCTCAAAAATTCTTCCACATAATGGCCCCATTCAATCATTCTCATTTCCAAACAACCATGTCCACTGACACTTCTAATAAAATGGAGGGTCTCAGTCCCGTTGCCATAAAAGGGATCCCAGACCAAAAGGGATCACTAGCAAAATGAATGTCTGATTCCTCTTAAAAGTGAACGCAAAGGTGCAGAAAAGCAGACACCAGGAAGAAGCTCAGATTGAACACATCTCCTGAACTCCTCGTTATCTCAGGAATTCACATGAGGGATCTGCTACTTACTTTGTTTTCCAGAATATGTGGTTAACCCAGCATTGTTTTGTCCTTTGTGGGAACCCTGACTGCAAAGCTAGAGAAATGTTTTTGCATTCTTAAGCGATAGTTGAGAAGCATGAAGGCTTGAGACACTGCCCCACATGGCATCTTTATCCCGGAGCATGGCAATTGGTTGTTTATGGAGTGTACCCTGGTCTGTGGGCTGAGCACAGAGCATGCAGAGTAGACAGGACACATGGGGACCAGGGACTGCAGTCAGTCCTAAAAGGTGTGGTTTAATTATGGGGAAAGGTCAGGAAAGTGTGGCAATCTAATAAGAATAGTTACTTGGAAGCACAAAAATAAACAGACTATCATATATCTGGATACAAAATTCTGGAAACTTCTTTATGACAAAATGCATTTAGGAACCTGGTGAGAATACTCTAGGTCCATATATCACCTTCGTAAAGTCCAAGAAATTTAGTTTTTTTCTCATGCTGCTTAAAAAGTTGTTTAAATAATGAATTGAAGGCTTAAAATTCAAAAGATGTGAAATATACTAGGGGAGTGAAATACCAACCTTATGTGCTACTCCCAGGATGCTCATGAAAGATTTTTATTTGGAACCATATGTTTTAAGGTCACAAAGTGGACTATAGTTTTAATAACTCTTCTAAGATCCAATACTCTTCAGACTGGGTAAAGACTGGAGAAATTATTTTGCTTCCTAGAAATAAAGACTTGGAATTTTAGGTAGAAAAATCCTAAGAAAAGCATTAGCAGACCAAACCCAACAATATAAGATACATAACGTGATCAAATTGAAGGTTTTTTCTAGACTGCGAGGTTAATTTAACATTAGCAAATCAAACATTAATGTTAATTTAACATTAGCAAAAGTTCATCACGGTAATAGAAAAACCATGAGATTTTAAGAAAGAAGACAAACTTGTCTGCTATTATTAATTCTATTGAATCTTTGTTCAGTAGAGATAACACAAGAAAAATACATAAAAGGTATAAAAAATTGGAAAGTAACAGAACTATCCATAGGTGCAGGTAAATTCATTGTGCAGAAAAAATAATTGATAGAGAATTAGCCCTGGCTGGAGTGGCTCAGTGGATTGAGTGCCCCACTGTGAACAAAAAGGTCACTGGTTTGATTCCCAGTCAGGGCACATGCCTGGGTTGTGGGCCAGGTCCCCAGTAGGTGGCACTTGAGAGGCAAACACACGCTGATGTTTCTCTTTCTCCCTTCCCCTCTCTCTAAAAATAAATAAATAAATAAAATCTTTAAAAAAAAAAAGAATTACAAATTGCTGGTTAAAAAAAAAGTCAATGTACAAAAATCAACTGCATTTCTATACTCTGGCACTAAATACTTAAATATATAAATTTTACAAAGGTGCCATTAATATAGCATCAAAAGTATAAAGAGTCTAGTAATAAATTTAAGTAAAGATGTGTAAAACTTCTATGAAGAAAATTATAAAGTTTTTAAAAATACATTAGAGAAAGCTTATCAAATTATATACCATGTTCATAAATTGAAAAGTTCAATATCACGGAGATGTTAGGTTCCCCTGATTGATATTTAGATTCAATATGATTCCAGTATAAATCCTCAAAGCCTTTTTCCTATAAAACTGACAAGCTAATTCTAATATTTATACAGAAAATCAAGGAGTCAAGGAGGAACTTAATAGATAACACCATTTACAATAAAGATACAATGATTGATTCAGTATGATATTGATTTTGGGATAAATTGATCAAAGGAACAGAACAGGAAGCCCAGAAAACACACACACACACACACACACACACACACACACACACACAGAGTTAACCATAGTAGCCTCTGCCTTTCAAAACTGCTCAATACATCATGCTGAGACCATCGCATATCCATAGGATAAAATATAAAATTTGGTCTGTACATTATGCCACATATGAAAATCAATTCCAGGTAGATTAAAGACTTAAATGTGCCAGGTAAAATGATAAAACTCTCAGAAGACACTAAAAGGCTATCTTTATATCCTAGCACCAGAGGGTTTCTTAAACACACGAAATACTCCACAAACTATTTAGACAAAGACTGATCAGTTAAACCACATTAAAACTAAGGACCTCAGTTCGTCAAAATTTACCATTAAGATAGTGAAAGTACATGCCAATATCTTTAAGAGATGTTTGCAGAGCATATAACTAACAAGGAGAAACGCGCTATGGGAAACAGGCCCTGTGCAGAAGAGGAAATCTAGATGGCCCAGGGAAAGATGCGCAGCCGCATCTGCAATTAGGGAAATGCAAGTATTGGGCTGACCAAAAAGTCTGTTTAGTTTTTCTGTAAAATAAAAGACACGTTTTTCATTTTCACCAATAACTTTATTGATTTGGGTATTTTGAGTGTGTCGGCCATCTCCCGCTATTGACTTGTAGTGGGTAGAGGCCAGCGGTGCTGCTAACCACTTTCCAATGCATGAGACAGCCCTGCAGCAAAGAATTATTTGGCCAAAATGTCAACAGTATCAAGAAACTACAAACCGCTTTTGACATATTCGATCTGTCACAGCATCTTCATATTCTGCACAATTTTTGGTGTGTTTCAGTTGCATTTTTACCTTTCTTGAAATAATAAAGCATCATATGCCAAAAATGTTGCATATTTATTTCCATCTTCAATATTAAAATAGCTGCACAAAAATTCTCCAATTTTGATGTGTTTTTTTTTTTAATGCACACTGATATAACAGCTCTCACAATACAATGCAACAAAATTGTTTTGAATGTAGTTAAAGACAACTAAGTACTACTAGAGTCATCTTACGGAAAAAACAAACGAACTTTTTGGCCAGCCCAATACGAACTCACAATAAGGACCCATTTTGTTACCACTAAACTGACTGAAACAAAACAAAACAAAACAAAACTGACACTATCAAATATGTGAAGGCATGCACAATTTTTATATATGATGCTAGTGAGAGAGTAAATCTGCACATCTGGTATGGAAAACCACCTGGCATTATCAATAAGTAAAGATTCACATACTGTGTTTTACCTGATGGGTGCCTTGTGACCCAGTAATCTCACTCCCAGCTATCTACGCTAGGCCCAGAGAATTCTGGAGTGACTACCGGGAGACAGGATAAACACAGAAGTGAACATGAATCAATTATGTTGTGTTACAATGCAGCAAAATGAATGACTGTTAGGAACACAATGTTACTTCAAAACAAGCCATAAAGAATATGAGTAATAGGATTCTGTGTATATTAAGTTGAAAAAAATACAAAAATCTAAAAAATACATTTTTATGGGTGGAAACACATGGCCTAATTAAGTGCTGAAAGAGTAAGGGACTGCTAATTGAAGCTTCAGGATGGGAGGAGATGGGGGTCAGGGAGGGACCCTGGACCACAGAGGAGCCCAAGGCCTCATACAGGAAATAGTTACATTCTTTACTTATACTAAGTATTCATTGTATTGTTTTCGTTACAACTTACATATATTTTAAATATTCTTTTGTCTCGATTTAAGGGTCTACACATTTTTATAAAGAGAAACACTGATATACATCAATCTTTACAAAGATTAATTCTAATTTTTGGTTTTTAAGAGAATACCTTCCTATAGAAATCATTTCCTGACATTAATATTGGAATCGAAGTAAGAAAAAAAAAATCCTCATCATCCCAATAAACATAACAGAAAATCATCAAAGGGGAACTTGGGGCAGAAAAGGAGAGAGAATTAAATAAGGAGCCACCTACAAGAAGCCAAAAGTCTCCCTTGGAAAACCAGCCCGTGAGACACATCCCCCAGCCGACAGCAACAGCGTCTTTCTTTCGTGATAAGGCGGTAAATTCTCTTCCCAAGCCTGGAGTTCAGAATAAACAGTGCAGAGCCTGAGGGACCAGAGAGAGAGAGAGAACGGGCTTGGCTCTGGCTACTTCTGCTCTGTGGGGAATGCTCGCTATCAACTGTTGAATCACAAAATGCAAACTCTCCACATCTTCCCTTTGTGGGGATGGGGGTGGTGTCCTGCTGTGTGGAGACTATAGGGTGCAGAGAGAGGGCAGGAGGGAGGGGGGGCCAATACCCCACTGGGGCGCAGGCCAGTCTGGCCAGTGCGGCCTTGGGTCCTGGGTCTGGACAGGGTCACAGCTTGGGATCAGGCTGCAATGGATCCTTTCCAGCTCCATAGGCCTGGCCACGCAGCCTGGAATACACCGCATTTTAGGTGCTGGGACTGACCACACCACCTTCCTTCTCCCACATTTAATTGGCCTCGCTGAATGAAACCATGGAGGCTATTCCAGAGCTGCTCCAGGAGTTCCAGTTGGGGAATGAAAAAGAAAGACACACTGGCCTTGGAGTTGATGGATACTTCCTTCTGTGTTCATGGGGAGGTTAAAGCACATCTTGCAATTCATTTGGGTGCCTTGTGATCCATCACTGAGAATGAAACACACCACCCACACCACCAGGCACAGCGAGGAAAACTTCGTGCAGCCTGGGGGAGCACGGGCCGCCGGGCTGGCCAGAGCCAGCCCGACACTGCTCAGATATCAGTTGGCAGTAACAGTCCAGCCTGTCGGCTACAGCACTTAAAGCTGATGGATATATATTATTTTTGTTTGGGGAAAAAAAATCCATTCTACCATTAATGACTCCTGGAGTGTTAGCTCAACTATTTTCTTTTATATTAAAATAAAAGATGATTTAGAATGGTTTCTCATGGCTTCTCAGTAACTTAGGCCAGTATACATATTTTAAATCAACTTTGAGGAATAAATTACACACAATAAAATGCAGTCATGTTAAGTGTCCAGTTTGATAAATTTAATTTGTACAACTAACACAATTAAGATGGAGAACATGTCCAACACTCCCAAAAGTTCCCCTGCTCCTTCACAAGTTCCCATTCTGGGTGCCTTGTCCCCTTCTACTGTGTCTGTGGCCTCAGGCAATCTCTGATCTGCTGTTGCTATGGATTAGTTTTGCCTTTTAAAGTATTTCAAATAAATGAAATCAGTCAATATATTTTAAATTCAAGGTTTCCTCCATTCTGATAAACGTTTGTTTTCTGAGGTGTTTCTCTTGATTCTCATGCTCTAAACATCAGGACTTAGACTTTGCTTTGTTTCCCCCCCTGCTGGTTTTTCCAGCTTTAGTACATGTGCCCCCAAAGGCAACACTTCTGGTCTGATTTTAAACTTAAGGACCAGAAAAGTTAAAGATTTCTAACTGGAAGAGAAAATGGGTGTGACTCATAGTGATACTTAAAAAAAAAAAGAAAGAAAGAAAAAGAAAAAAAACCCCAACCCATCATATCTGTTCCACATGAGTTAACTGGACAAGTTGCCCAACCCCAAAGCCATGGCTGACTGCAAGCATCAGCTTCTGGGGGAGCATGACAAGATCTATTTACAATATCCACAAAGAGAACAAAGGAGAAAATGCGGACAGATCAGCCAATTACAAAATAGTGAAAAATAAAAAGCTGCCAATTGGAATTAACCTATGAAAATGTCCTCTCAGTACAGTCATTGGCGGGGGCCACAGAAGAACGTGGTTTCTCTCTCTACATTTGTAAAACACCTTCTGAGGTTCAGGGAGTAACTTAAATGCGTTCCACTGCTTGCCAGCGCTGCCCGGTCCAGGTGGTGCAGGAGTATCTCCACACTGAGGTTCCTTCCCCTCACAGTAACATCTTCCTAGGTACAGATTCTTAGGGACTCAGGAATGGACTTGTCTCTTAGCACGATTTTCACCTTTCTCCTCTATCTTTCAGGTCATTAGCTTTGAAGACTCTGAGAGGCTGAAATCAGAAGATCAGAGAGCTTCATCCCACCACGGCAGAAAAGGAGAGTACAGGCTGTTTTGCTCCCTTCTTTTTTTGTTGTCTCCATATCTATTTTAATGGCAATTAAATTCTAGTACCCTCACTTATCTCTGTTGGCTAATGTTTTTAACTCCACCAGCCCCAAAGGGAATAATTCCAAATCTCCAGCCTGTGCTGTATTAAAGACCCATGAATGCTTAATCAGAGCAAACAGAGGATTTGGTTTGTATACACAGCAAATCTCATGTCTTTTATGTTCAGAGAGCAGGACTAAAAGAAGAAAAGACGATAAATCATTTCAAGAAACAGCATAACCGAAATGTTGTATGTTTATTTAAAGCTTCATATAATCATTTGTCTAGAGCTACAGCCCAGCTTCAGAAAGTGAGCTGCCATAATGAGGTTTGGAGGCAAGCAGTGTTCAAAAGCCAGAAGACGTATAGCCTCCTCCCCAGACTGGCTTATGGGGAAAACGGTAAGCTCTTAAGTGGAACCAAAGCATCCAAGAGGGTAGTGCAATAGTAACACTGAGCTACGACTTTTTTAAAACAGTTTTTGTTAAGGTATTGGGTTACACAAAAATCTAAGAAGGTTTTAAACAGAGTAAAAGGATGTGACTTTTTTTGGTCTGAGTTGAAGTGAAAAATCCAAGTTGATGTCATCCTTAAGTTTGCTTCCAACAAAAAGAAAAATAACAGTATGAGTGGGAGGTGAGGTGGGGGGATTTGGCTGCCTGGGAATGCGCTTCCACTCTGTTTGGAGGCATTTACAAAGTCAGAGGATGTGTTCGGATTTAGAGCTAGGGCAGGCTCCGGCTTCGGGCTGCCTGCGTTTGAATTCTGACTCTGCCGTCCCTCAGCCGAATAGGCTGGGCAACTCCTCTCTTTCCCTCAGTGTCCTCCTCTGTAAAATGGACTGATAAAAGGACCGGCCTCAGAAACCCGTTGCAAAGATTAACCACGTCTGGAGTGCTTAAATAGTGCATGGACCCTAATGAATAAGAGTTGGCTTTTTGGAACAGAGCATGAAGCAAACCTGGGTCACGTTTTCACTAGAAGGCCGTGCTGGGCCCGGACTGACAAGGAGTAGCCCTGAAGGCCAGGTTTCCTCCAAAGAGGGAGCGAAATTGCTCCCAAATTGCTTCTAATATGAAGGGTAAATACAACTCTCTGCCGGCATTGCCTCAAAACCATGATATATAAATAAATCCAGAATAAATACTTAAACTTTGCACTGCCTTTTAAGGGGAACATTCTTCTCTCCTTAATTTAGAGCCCCATGGAACCAGCGAGGAGAGTGTGAAATGCTGTGGGTTGTCGTGATGGCGCCACACACACGAGCGCACAAGAAAGTCCGGTTTCTTTAAGAGGCCGGACGCTGCCAACACCCATGAGCTCTAAGTCTGACCTGCGGCAGTATCTTAAAGCCTGCATTAATTTTCTCACAATAACCTACTGACGGCCGACGTGCTAGATTTCTTTTTTCTCCTCATTGGTTCATTTGATCGTGGAGGGTGTGGAAACCCTGATGAACTTTCAACGCTATCATAACCAAATTGAGAAGTTGGTGGGTGGCGATGAGTAATTTTATTATGTAGACACTGATGCATAGTAATCTCTGTGCTCATACATTTCACAGATACTGAGAAATTTTAAGGAATTGTCCACAGGAAGGGAACATAGTTTATCAGCACTTAGGAGAACATTCTTGGGAAGGAAATAGATCTGCAGAATATATAATGCAACCCCCAAAAATTCTTTTAAAATAATGCAGTTTGTAAGAATATTAATACAAATTTCAACGTCACCCAAAGGGGAAGTGCCATTTCAGCGGGCTCACTGCTGGCGAAGGCAGCCCGTCCACACTGGAAAGGTGAGGGTTTGCAATGCTACGCTGTGGTATTTGCAAGTAAGGGGTTGTTTCTCTTATTTTTCCCAGGTAAAGTCGTAGTGTGCAGGCATATGACGGTGCATTTCTTGTCCAGAAAAATAAGGACTCATTTTTAAAAAATCATGTTCTTCAGCTGAGGTCAGTGTGTTATTAATGACAAATATACTCATTGAATCCAGAATTTTCAAACCATTTTTAAGACACTTAAGGAGTAAGATAATGTGCCTGTTGTCTTTGTTCTTCCATTTTCCTTTAATTTGCTTGAGTGCAAAGGTAAAGGTTTCTAATAAAAACCCTACCAATATTTATATTTGTGTTAAAAAGTATCGAGAAAGCAAAGTTGTGAAGCCTCTGCCTTTCCGAGGTTTATAATCCATATGCAGAGATAAGATACAACCATATGAGTCATTTTATAATATATATAAATTTTTAACTAAATTTTTGAAGAGATATAAGTATCTTATATATTATTTAATTCTTTATATAATTCAGTGGAAATGGCATTTGCTGGAGAAATTCACTGCCCAGGGAGGGAGCTGGTGGGAGAGGAGGCAGAACTTTGCCTGAAGGATGGGAAGGCAGGAGGGCCAAGAGCCAGAAGTGTGGTTCGAGACCGTCCATTCGTCCACCCAACAAATACGTACCGAGCTTCTACTACATGCCAGGCGCTGTGCTCGTTTATGAGGTACTGGGCAAACAGGCTGAATGCAGGGGCCCAGCCCTTGCCTCTGAGAACTGTTAAAAACTGCAGGCTCAGAATGGAGTCACTTCGCTAAGCCCCAAGTCACCATACGGAGACTTAATTACAGCTTCGGCTCTCCCAGAAACGGCACTGTAGGTCAGTCAGTCAGGAGTCGCCTGATCAGCCCTAGTCAGGTAATCTACGTGAGAGACCCCTGCCAGCCTCTAGAGGAAGGGAAGCTTGTAGTAATGACCAGCCGGCTGTTCTGCCTCGGGTGCCTTCGTGTCCTGCTCCGCCCGCCCTACGGACGTCCTTCGCACTGTGCAGCGCCCCTCTATCTGCTATACTGCATGCTGCCCGATTCTGACTGGTTCTTGCTCAAACTCTTAATTTTGAATGTGCGTCAGCTTCTCTTTTAACACAGCTTACAAAGAAAAAACAACTTTTAAAGAGAAATAAATATTTTTATCTGTGTTAACTGGCTCCTTTAAAGTACATTGCTGTGCCAAGTAGGGGGACACCTGCTGATTCATTCTCTCTCTCCTCTGTTCCACGTCCCTGTCCTCACTTGGGAATGCAGGTCCTCATGTGTTCTTTACCTTTCTCTTGAGCAAAAACTTATTCTCATGGACAACTGAATACATTCACATAAAAGACTGAGAAGACTAAAGGGCTGTCTCCCTCAGGAGATGTATTTTAATTGGAGATGAGTAATAGTGAACGGTGTAATTCCAGGTACCAGCAGGCAACTTTGGTGGGAGGGTGTGGTGGTGAGGTTACAGAGGAGCTCCCTCACCCCTCACCCCTGCAGTCACAGCCCCAGGCAAATCTACCTATGAGTGCTGATCTATCAAAAATCTAACATTTCTTTAAAATTATCTTGAGTCTTTTCAGGTATCAACTAACTTGTCTGCCTCAAAGTATTTCTCAGATGTCATTTAGGAGAATAAAAATATAAGAATGAAAATCTTTGAGCAGCTTTTACTCTGTTCGTATACCTTGTAAGATCTTATAATTGATTTCTTACTCCTTGTTTATTTGAGAGTTTTAATGTATTATCTTTTTATCGAGGGACATTCGATAAATCACATTTACAATTGACTTACATTGTAGGTCAATTGTAGGACAATCATTGGCCTACAGTGCCGTTTCTGGGAGAGCCGAAGCTGTAATTAAGTCTCCGTATGGTGACTTGGGGCTTAGCGAAGTGACTCCATTTTGAGCCTGCAGTTTTTAACAGTTCTCAGCCCTAGTCAGGTAATCTACGTGAGAGATCCCTGCCAGACTCTAGAGGAAGGGAAGCTTGTAGTAATGACCAGCCGGCTGTTCTGCCTCGGGTGCCTTCGTGTCCTGCTCCGCCCGCCCTACGGACGTCCTTCGCACTGTGCGGCGCCCCTCTATCTACTATATTGCATGTTGCCCGATTCTGACTGGTTTTTGCTCAAACTCTTAATTTTGAATGTGCTTCGGCTTCGGTTTTAATTTAATTTTTAAATTAAAACATATCAGTAAAAGATACTTTTAACTGTTTTTGCCAGGTAAGGGCAGTGTTAGAATTATCTTTGCTAGAGATTCTGAAGAGAAGGGTAGGGAAGGTACGCATCTTGCTGTGCAGAGGAATGTGGTGATGAATGTAGGCCCATGGATAAGTTGCCCTCAATTCTACTGAAGTTGCGCCACTTAATAAACTGTGTGGCTTTGGACAAGTTCTTCAACCTCTTTCGGCAGCAGCTTTCTCTTTTCTAAAATGAGGGTATCACAGCACCTGTCTTAGTAGACTAGCATAAGAAATTGATGAACAGATGCATATAAAATGCCTAGCATTGATGGAAGGCACTCTGATTGTTAGCTAGTACTCATTCTTTCATCTAGGAAGTATTTATTGCCTACTATGTACCAGGCATTATTTTAGGTGTTGGCCTACAGCAGTGTAAAAGTACCTGGTCTCATGAAAATTGTGTTCTACTTGGAGTTTACAAGCAATAATTACATAAATATATGACATGTCGAAGTACTATGAAAAAAAACAAAGCCGGGGAAGGAGAGAGAGAATGTTGGCTTAAAATAGGAGTTATTGCAAAGAGGACGTCAAGGTAGGGCTCTCTGATATTTAAGCAGAGACCGGCCTGAGGGGAGGTAGTCAGCCCTGTCGGTATCTGGAAGACAACCGAAAGAAAGAGGCTGAGGTCGGTACCACAGGATGTGAGTCTAGGAGCCCTAGAACTTGCTTTCTCTTCGCCAGGTCCACTTTTGAGCCGTCATGTGTCATTTGGTCTGTCTACTCTCTTCACTGCTCTTTAATTTCCTCATTTATGAAATGCAGACACTTTAATGTGTTTCCTTGGAACTGTTGGAAGGGCTTGAGAGAATCTGGGGTGAGCTTGCAGGAATGAGCCCCGAAGTCAAACAACAGAGCTATGCCTGTGCTAGGAAAAGGAGGCTGCATGGAAACTCAGGGGCTTCCACCACAGTTGTGGCTCCAGAGCCAACCTAC
Source organism: Mormoops blainvillei (assembly GCA_004026545.1). Classification (NCBI taxonomy): domain Eukaryota; kingdom Metazoa; phylum Chordata; class Mammalia; order Chiroptera; family Mormoopidae; genus Mormoops; species Mormoops blainvillei. The sequence goes on along the minus strand of PVJD01001247.1, from coordinate 214,773 downwards.
GTCTATAGGAATCTGTGCCAACAACGGACTCTGCTACTTCAGCTGCCTTGCCAACCTAGGTTCCCCTCCTATCGATGAGAGCCACTTTTCCCTGACCCTGAACCTGGAAACCTCTGGGTCATTTTGAAAGCCAGCCAGCCTGCAAAAAAAGCAGGTGTTCTGAGTTCCAAGATGCCTCAGAGCAGACTTGGACGTGTTTTTCAAACATGGGTAGACTATTGCTGGAAACTGTTGATAGATATAGGTTAATCATGTCAAATCATTGCACAATGGTAAAAATTATGATATCCAGTTTATCTGTAATCCAAATTTGATGCCAGTAATGGCTTCCAAGTAAACTCATTATCAATCTAAATCATAAATATGTCAAAACCAGTGTCAGCATCTACTATTATGCCAAGTACAAGCATGTTTAAGCAAGGGGATGGAGTCTCTCTTAGCCAGAGCATTATTCACTGAGCCATCATTTGATGTTTCTCCTGTGCACCAAAGCTACACCTCATGTAGTACAACCCAAGTTCTCAGGGGGCTCTTGAAGAGGAGGGACCTTACAATCATGCAATGTAATCAGCAGAAAGTTCTCAGTGCTCTGGAACACCTAGGGCTGGAGCAGGGCTCTCTGAGAATCAGGAAAGAGGTACGTAATTATATTATGCACAGTGGTCCTGCCCACCAGTGTCTATGGCCAAATCAATATCCTGCAATCTAGCATAAATCACAATAAGCAAGACATGCAAACAGCCTAAGTGTCCTTAGTGGATAATTGGATAAAGAAGATATGGTACGTATATATAATGGAATGCTATTCAGACATTACAAAGGATGAAATATTGCCATGTGTGACCATCTGAATGGTTCTTGAGAGTATCATGCTAAGTGAAATCAGTCAGATGGACAGGGACAAGAACCATATGATTTCACTCACATGTGGGACATAAAACAGAAAGCAACAAATGAATAAATAAAACAAACTCATAGACACAAACAACAGAATGATGGTTACCAGAGGGGAAAGAGGGTGGGGAGAGGTAGGAGAGGGTAAGAGGGGTCAAATATATGGTGATGGAAAGAGATCTAAGTTTGCATGGTGATCACACCACGCAGCATAGATGATATGTCACAGGATCCTACACCTGAAGCTCATATAATGTTATTAACCAATGTTACCCCAATAAATTTAATTCTATAAAATATATGTTGCAATCTGTCCAAGTCAGTAGTTCCTCCTCTTGGGAAGAGATGAAGCAGAGAAGGGCCGGAAAGGGAAGAGCGAGAGGTGTCGTGAAATAAGAGAAAGAGGGCTGAGGTCTCTGCCCTGCCGCCACCACAGTGTGGCAGACCCCGGTTAGAAGAAGCATTGCACATATTACCGCCCTCCCGGAATTATCCAAGTCCTTCAAAGTAGCAACCTAACACAAGATGATAGATGAGTCATTGTCACATTGCGAGCTAAGAGCACAAGCATGCCATAACTTCCCACGTGGTGTTTCATTTTTGTTTTTAAACCCTCACCAGAGGATATGTTTATTGATTTGAGTGAGGGGCACGTATCAGTGTGAGAGAAAAACATCAGTCGGTTGCCTCCCCTATGCACTCAGTCTGGGAATTGGACCTGCAACCTACGTATGTATCCTGACTGGAAATCAAACCCACAATCCTTTGGCGTTACAGTATGACACTCCAACCAGCTGAGCCACCTGGCCAGGGCTGGTGTTTCTTCTTTGACTGCAACGCCCTTCCCTTACTATTGGCTCAGATGCTTCCTATCCTGAAGCCCTCCCCTCCCTAAGTGTGCCACCTGCTCTCCCATTAGTTTTCTTCAGATGTAGGTCACACTTCTCTTACATTCTGATCCTTCATATGATTATTAGCTCACATGCCTGTCCCACTACTGGATCCAGAAGCCCCAGAGGGGTGGGCCTGTTCCGGGGTGAGAGGTCTTTGGTGCCAGGTACGCACGACAGGCATACTTCGGTTAATATTGTGGTTTGGTACCAAACTACTGCAATAAAGTAAGTATCACAATAAAGTGAGTTGTAATATTTTTGCTCACAGGCAGATTTGCCTTTGATTTGTAAAAAGCACAGTATCTGTGAAGTGCAATATATCAAGGCGAAATGAAACAAACTATGCCTGTATAGTTTTCAGCCTTGCCTGCAGCCTCTGGGATGCTTTTTCCCACTAACGGGTGGTGGCACTGGGATTGACACCCACATCCTTCTGGTTCCACAGCAGGAGTCTGTAATTATCGTGATATGCTTGTCATGTCACAACGTTTTGGTATATCCACTGTCAGTTCCTTAACCCAAAAGAATGAATGAGGAACTCGACCAACTAGCAGGGAAAATAACGGCCAGGAAGGTTCCCAGGTCCCAGCACTGAGGGGTCCCCATACTTGGGCTGGGTGTAGGATGGGTTCCGCTGTTAAATGACGAGTCAAGCGCAGAGGGCAGTCCCTCTGGCGGGGGGGCCAACCTGCAGCCCACGGGTGCATGGGGCTCAGGATGGCTACGAATGCGGCCCAAGACAAAATCATAAATTTACTTAAAGCATTATGAGGTTTTTTTTTGTGATTACATGTCCCAATGTATTTATGATGTGGCCCAAGACAGCTCCCCTTCTTCTCATGTGGTCCAGAGATGCCAACAATGTGGACGCCCCTGCTCTAGGGGAACCTGGGCCATGGTACCTGCAATCACAGAGATTCCAGCGTCCTAGAAACAGGAAGCATCTCCTCCAGTGGCTACATGCCCTTGTGACCCTAATGGATGACGTGCGGGGCCCTGATAAATTAATCTGTGATCGGTGATAACTATTTTTGTCTCCTTTGCATTACTCATGCTTACTGGCCATCCTTTTTACAGAGACCACCTCCACATTGAGGCTTCCTCACAGCATGGGAGTTTGAGGGTTAATAAAGGTACTCAGTGACTGTTTTCAAATTTGTAAATACAATTTTTTTCTGGGCCATTTTATCACGCTTCATAGCTGGGACTTTGCATTTTCTTGAATGGCTTTTACACTTTGTTTGAAAATGTCTTTCCACACACAGTGTAATGGAAAAAAAAAAATCCACACAAATAAGAAGTCCTGCTGGCAGGTTCCTTAACAGCTCTAAAATTATAAAGCCAAGAGCTCATTCTCATATCTTTAAAAATGACCAGGCCCTGCGGGCCCCTGTTATTGTTTTTGTAGTTCTATTAATAGACTTCCTTCGCTGGTGCCCTGCAATGTATAGGACATGGCATGTTTTATGGAAACACTAACACAGACTATTTTGGAAGTTTCTTTTTCTTTCTTCCAGACTTGACATTACATGTATGATCAGAAGTAATCATAATTTATACCTTTTTTTGGGGGTGGGGGGGAGTCAGCTACTTGTTTGAGTTTCTCAAAGTGGGGAATGTCAGTGTAGAGAAAGGTCTATTTGTGAGTTAAAATCCTTTGAAACCAGAACACGTTTGATACTTAAAAACTGTTCCAAAAGTCTGTTTGGTTTCCCTCTTCAAAGTGGTCAAATGCAAGCTGAAAACGATTCGAATGAAAACCCCACTGCTGTCTGTCATCTCCCGGGCTTGATAAACACAGACGAGAGCTCAGCTCCACGGGCGGCTCTGCAGCGCCGCTGACAGCCATCGGTCTGCCCCGCTGTCCGAGGAATTAATCTAATTAGTTTATTTTTCTAAAAAGTAATTTATACACATAGCTAACAATTCGAAAAGCACAAAAGGTCTACAATTAAAAGCAAATCTATCTTTTACCCTAGCTCCTTGGTTCTCCAATTTCCTAGTTTACGTATTCTTACGATAATAGTCCATACATATAATAAACATTGTATTACATATGTGGTAGCCTATTCTATATGCAGTTTTAAATCTGGCTTCCTTCACTGCACAGTATAGTTTGGAGATGGTGTCTTGTTAACCCCCATAGCTCTACAGAAATATATATATATACATACACACACACACCCCACAGTGTTTATTTAGAATGAGAAAGTAAATCACAAGGTATAAACTTTTAAAAGCTGCTGAATACCACTAACATTGTGAAATTCAGAAAAATATTTGTATTAGCTCACTGTCTAACATACCTCTCTAATACTTTTTTCCCAATAAGTTTACATTCAATATTATTTTGCATTAGTTTCAGGTGTACAGCATAGTGCTTAGACAATCAGAGGCTGCTTAGTCGTCCATAATATATTGAACAAATTCCCTTTGGATAGACATGGAGGTGATTTTCAGTCTTCTGCTGTAGTAAACAGAGCTTCAGTGAAGCCCAGTTTCCTGGGAGGGGTGGACAAGCTTCTGGAAACACGGGGCAAAGCACCAACAAACAGAACAGCAGGAGAGGAAGCCCTGGAGAGATGAAGGCTGGGCGGTGGGCACATTTCTGTAGGGAGGCTTCATGTTTATAGCTCTGTGGCTACTGCACCAACATGGTTTTAAAATAAATGAGAAAAATAAAATAATTTGACTCTTTATGACCTCAAACGTGTGTGGTGGTTGTTCCTGCAGTCGGGGAGGTCCTTTCCAGGACGGATTTTAGTGAAAATGGTGATCTTTGCATATTCTTTCTTTCTCTTGTTTTGTTTTCCTTTGTTTGGTGTTTAATATGCCAAATCACTGTCCCTGCTAGTTAAAATTTTATATATTGTTCAGAATATTTCAAATAAAAAATAAATCATTATTGTTTCCAGCATTTTTAAGTTCAAAAGTATACCCCAATAAAGTAACCTTATAATATTGAACCTCTAAATATAGGTATCAAGTTACAGAAAAGGCCAGGGGGAAAGGGTCATGTTAAACTACCCCATGAAGAAGTAACCAGCCAGTCGGAATGCTAGGTGTTCTACAGGACAAATAAGTCTGCTTTCCCCATAAATTTATACCATAGAAGAGGGTAGAGGCTGAGGTTTGTTTCAGAACACAAAAGATGTAAAAGAAATTACAACTAAATACATTAATTGGATTTGAATTTTGATTCAAACTACCTATAAACGGACAAACATACACCTTCTTTGAGACAATCAGGAAATTTCGAATATGGCCTGGGTGAAATAATGGCCCGGCAGATGTGTTTTTACAAATATCCTTAAACAGAGACATATACTGAAATATTTTTCAGTGAAATGATATGACGTCTGGAATTTGTTTTAGAATACTCCAGAAAAAAACATTGGAGGGTAAAAACGAAACCCAATTAGCATACTATTGACAATTGTGAAAGCCAGGTGGAGGTTTGCACAGGCTTCACCAGTCCTCTTTTCATGTTGGGGTGCTGTCTGAGTTCACTCGGCCTGCCACAACAACGTGCCACAGGCGGCTTAAACAAGAAAAATTCATCTGCTTACAGTTCTGAAGAGGGAAGTCCGAGATCAAGGTGTCGGCAGGGCTGGTTTTTCTCTGAGGCCTCTCTCCACAGCTCGTGATGACTCTCCTTTTCCTTTCGTACAGGTACACCAGCCATACTGGATCAGAGCTCACCAGGATCACCTGACTTAACCTCAATTGCCTCCTTAAAGGCTCCATCTCCAAAGACATCCGCATTCTACAGTATGGGAGGTTAGGAGTTCAACATATGATTTCGGGAGGATGAAGGACACAGTTTAGCTTATGCTAGGCGCCTAGGGATATTTCCATAATAAAATGGTTTCATAAGGAAAAGAAATATTAGCTTTTCTGCTAATGCACAGACAATGTCAGGTGAACCTGATCGGTTGCTCCCCTCTCCTTTCCAACAGAATCACGCAGCCACTGACCACAACCCAAATCAGCTGAGTTGTTTCAGTTACTTGATAAACACAATAGACCTCAAACTCTAGGAACCCACTTTTGAAAGATTATGTGTTTTCTGATGTGCAAAAGTCACTCCAATGTTGGGAAGCATTTACATTCTGAGTGGAGATGAGCCAAGCTGTTCCCCTAGGGCCTGGAGTCTGGGGCTAACCCATGTATTAAAGGGGTTGGTTGTGCCTATTTAGCCCCCTTTTTTCTTAAATAGACCTTAATAGACCTTAACCTTACCATTCCTTTTTCCTCCTGCACTTTTGCCTCTCCCTCTGTTACAGAGAACTCAAGGACCATTTGTATAAATTTTATACTACAAATGAAGGTTAGATCTCCGTGGTTAGCCTCTTAGATGTGTAGAAAGACAGAGGTCTCTCAGGTTGGCTCCTTAATCCGTGGCCCCCATTTCTCTCCCACCATCCCATCCCTCTCATTCTCTCTGGTGTTTAATGCAGCCGCCGCTCTTCTCCACATCCCCTCAAATCCTTATACGTGCCACCTAGAGCTGTCCCACCCTGACCTAAAGCTCTCCTGCATCCTCAAAGTCTTCTCTGATTAACCTCATTAACTTTCCCATCGCCCTCAAATCTGGCTGTCTTGCCAGACTTCCCCTTCAGGGCTCTCAAGTGGGGGTTGTTTATTCCCTCCGGTCCTATCCATCGGGCTCACGTTTGCCTCTCAGAACACTGTCCCTTCCCAACCACTGTGACTCCTTCTCAGCCCAGGTTGCTCGTCTTCTGAGCTCCAGAGCCGTGTATTTCACAGCCCTTGTAACAGATCTACCGGGATGTCTCACAGGCACTTAAAATACAAAATATCCCAAATCTAATCCTTTATCTTCTTTCTACAAGCCCACTTCTCCTCTCGTCTTTCCATTCTGGTAGAAGGATCTATTTGTATAAAAACCATGGGTCCCCTTGATGCTTCCTTCCCCCTCACTCCCACACCAAAACATCACCAAATCGTACGGACTCTCGTCTTCTTGGACAACCTCTCAGGTTCAGCCCCCAGGCTCATCTCTACTCCACCCTTGCCAGTCCGACGCACTCGCATCTCTCAGTCAGACGAATGCAATCGCCTCTGCCTGGTCTCCCATATCTGCTCATGCCTCTTTCCCAGCTCGTCTCCACAAAGCCCTCCTCTACGTTTAATGTGAGATATGATCACATTCTCCTCGAGACCCCTCAAATGCATGCCTTTGCTCACAGGGTGAAAGCCCAAGTTCTTTAGGCAGCTCTGCAAGACTTTTTATAATCTGCCTATACCCTAGCCTCCTTCGTACCCCAAATACCTAATGAGGAGACTATGATAGATAATGGTACCTGCCCTAGGAGAATAAGTAAACAAAATAACCATGACCATGACACATGCTATGACAGAAACCAACACATTCTGAGATAGAAACTAATGGAGTGGGAAGAGCTGACCTCCCTGAGGTAAGATGATTAGAAAAGGCCTCTATGAAGAGTTAACAGCTAAACTGATTCCAGAAGTATAAGGAGGTACTGGGCACTGTGAAGGCAGAAGGAAGAGTGTTTTAGCACCTGTAAAGTCTTGAAGCTAGAATAAATGACATGGGAGAGAAAGAGAAGGGCACTGTGGCTGAAAAAGAGTGAGTCACAGATGGAATTACACAAGTGACATGAGATGAGGTTGGGGATTCAGGCAGGACCTTATAGCTCTGATCAGGGAAAGAGCTGGGAGTTTATTCAAAGGAAAATGGGAAACCACATTCCCTGACCGCCCTCCAGTCTTACTGAGGCTCTTCCATCTCTTTGAATGGTTCCACATCCTCCCTAGCCGAGGGCCATCCATATCTGGGATGCTCTTTGCCTATAAAGTTCGTTTCTTCTTTAGTCATCCAGCTGAGGTCAGCACAGCCTCGAGGTCTCAGCTAATGGCCACGATGTCTGCCTGGCCTGGCCTCCCAGCTGAGGTCACACCCTGTCACATTCTCTCATATCTGCAGAAGATTTCATTGGTGGCACTATCACAACAGGCTGACTGACTACATGTCTGTTTGCCCACCACTCTATTCCAAACCCTGGGCACAAGCTGGATACTTTAAAAAGAGACTGAAATAAATGAATTAATGCACAAATTAATGAAAATTGAGGTACGATTAGTTTGACCGAGGCTGACAATAACCATAGAAACTTTAAAGTCAGAAGACATTTGGAACCTATTTAAGCCAAGCCAGTTGGTTTATTGATGAAGGATAGGTCCAGAGAGAAGCCACATGCCCACAGTGACTGCGTTCACCAGCAGGACCCGCATCTGGACCCAGAGATAGGCCCTCACATTTTTCTCACTAAACTCTGTGGCACTTGAATCACGTCCTGGGGGAAGTGAATTCCTCGAGGCAAACTTTTTCTGGCTGCTAATAACTGACTAGGAAAGGAAAAATAATGTAGACAGCATTAGTATTTCACTGATGGATTTAGTTACATAGATTAAAGTGTCAGCTTGGTAAGGTTCCAGCATGTCTCTGGTCTGACACTAGTTTTAGAATGAAGGTAAAGACGTCCAGAGCTGGCCCCTTGACGAGTTGGGTAGCAGCAGTGTCCCATGGGTCTCTGTCTCAAAACTTTGGTTCAGTTTGTCACGGTGGGTCTGGTTGGCTCCAGGGAGGCCCGCAGCTAGAAAGAATAACAGGGGTGTGCAGTTCAGGCCTGAGACCTGTTGGCACCAAAGTGTGGGAAAAGTTCTCACAAGGCCAGCCCACAGTCCGCCTGGTCCAGACCGAGGTTATTAATCTTTCATGTCCCCAAACACTCAAGTCACAGAGTTTTGAAAAGGAAAAATAAAGTGGGATGGCAGGGAGGCAGTGTGGTAGAGTAGAAGGAACAACGGAAGATGACTTGGAAGCCTTGGCCGCCTGACGTTCCTCTTCTGAAATCGAGAGGGTTGCACCAGGTGACGTCCAAGCTGCCAACCAGGTTTGTGACTGGGTTCAAAGATTTTGAATCCTGTTCAAATTGGACAGATCTGAGCACATTTTCAGGCAGTGGGAGCAGTGCCTATAATCATGGAGTCAAGCTGTCTACAGTCCAGTGTTGGCTTTACCGTAATAATAAAAAATGGGTATATTAACTATATTCTCTGAAGATCTTTGTGCCTCAATCCCCCCATCTGTAAAATGGGCCTCATGGGGTTGTTCTGAAGTTTACAAGGGATATTCTACTAAAGGGACGAGCACATAATAAGTGCTCAATAAAATGTTAGCTGTTACTATTATCTTCTGACATAGGAAAAGCATGCCCAGAAAAGGTATGGACCACAGAGAGCCAAAGGCTCATGGTCACTCACACGGAGTAGAAGAAAGATAATTCCTTAGCTGCCATCTATATATTCTAGTGGTGTCAACGGACATGTTGCTCAGGACATCAATAAATAAGCAGGTTCCCAAATTGTTCACACCCCTGGATCTCATTCTTGCAAAATTCCATACAAAACCCCTGGTACCCGTAAAGGCACGGGATGGGAAGGAGGCACAGATCAGGTTAGCGATTATCTCTGGGCAGAGATGATGGGACTATCTGTGCTTTACATTGTCTATCTCATTTCTTATTTGCCTGTTTCTATTTTCTAAATTTGTTCAACAATGAATATTACTTTTGAAAACAACTTTTTTAATGTTTAGGTCAGAGGAAAGAGAAGATACATTTCATTTTTGTCAATAGCTTAGTTATAATTATTGATGATTCATCCATCTGGGACTCTGACTCATTCTCATTCTGTACCTTACCATTTGTAAGTGATTCTTCCACTATTTCTGGACTTCTAGTTGCAAACTGAAACAAAAATGGAAGAAGTATCATTGAGAAATTGAAACATGAAAAGGTTGTACAAGACAATAATTATTTGTTAAATGATGGAACGAATTAGATGATATTGTAGGTGGAATGTCCATGATGTGAAAACTAACAGTACATAGAATAAGACCCCTGATTCTCACCTGGATAACTCACCAGGTGATGACAGTTCTGCAGGAAATCAGAAGCGCACACACACACACACACACACACACACACACACACACACACACACACAGAGTAAGTTTCTCCAGGCCTTAACAGCTTTTAGGTATATAAATGGTATTAATTCAGATCCCACTGGTATTTTTCCCTACTTGCTTAACACAGAATCCCCTGAAAGTAATAAAGTCAATGGACTACGAGAAAGTAGAGACAAATGTAAAAAGAAAACTATATTCTGTTGTCTTTGAAGTGGTTTTTCTCAATTGATTTTTTAACATATCAAACTTTTAAAATAACTTACATAATGTGTTCTTTGGAAAGGCTATTAAATATTGGCTTTTTTAAAATCTGAGGGTGTGTGAATGTGTTTGTATATGTGTTTCCTTTCCTAAAAAATTTGTGCCCTTCAGTCAGTCTCTTCCTGGAAGGATATGGATGGTCTTAAATGTTTTATTTTTAAACTTTTTATTGTATTTTTCCATCACCATTTACCTCCCTTACAACCTCTTCCACCTCCACCCAACCCCCACCCCCTGCAATCACCACATTTTTGTCCATGTCCATGAGTCCTTTTCCTTTTTACTCAATCCCTCCACCCCCTTGCTTTTCCCTCAGAGCTGTCAGCCTGCTCTCTATCTATGAGTCTGTTTCTGTTTTGCTTGTTAGTTCATTTTGTTCATTAAATTCCACAAAGGAGTGAAATCAGATGGTATTCATCATTCTCTGACTGGCTTATTTCACTTAGCACAATGCTCCCCAGGTCTATCAATGCTGTCGCAAAGGATAAAATTTTCTTCTTTATGGCCAAGTAGTACATGTATTTCACTGTGTAAGTGTACCATAGTTGTTTTATCCAGTCATCTCCTGATGGACACGGGGACTGCTTCCATGTCTTGGTGACTGTAAATAATGCTGCACTGAACCAAGGGGTGCTGCTTGTTTTCTTTTGAATTAGTGTTTTGGGTGTCTTTGGATAAATTCCCAGAAGTGGAATTGCTAGGTCATAAGGCAGATCCATTTTTTAATTTTCTGAGGTATCTCCATGCTCCTTTCCACAGTGGCTGCGCCAGTCTGCATTCCCACCAACAGTGCAGAAGGCTTCCCCTTTCTCCACCTCCTCACCAGCAGCACTTGTTGTTTGTTGATTTATTGGTGATAGCCATTCTGACAGGTGTGAGGTGATATCTCATTGTGATTATAATTTGCATTTCTCTCATGACTAGTGACTTTTAGCACATATCCATATGTCTATTGGCCATATGTCTGTATGTTCTCCTTGGAGAAGTGTCTATTCAGGTCCTTTGCCCATTTTTAATTGGGTTGTTTTTGTAGTGTTGAGTTTTTGAGGTTCTTTATAAATTTTTGATATTAACCCCTTATCAGATGTACTGGCAAATATGTTCTCCCATTTAGTAGGTTGTCATTTTGTTTTGTTGATGGTTTCCTTTGCTGTGCAAAAACTTTTTAGTTTGATATAGTCCCATTTGTTTATTTTCTCTTTTGTTTCCATTGCCTGGGGAGGTATATCCAATAAAAAATTTCTAAGAGCAATGTTCAAGATTTTGCTGCCTATACTTTCCTCTAGGATTTTTATGATTTCAGGTCTAACATTTAAGGGTTTGTCTAACATTTAAGTCTTCGAAGCAACCTGTAGACTCAGAGTAATTTCTATCAAGATACCAATGACTTATTTCACAGAACCAGAACAAATATTTCAATAATGTATATGGAACCACAAAAGACCCCAAATAAAACAGCAATCTTGAGAAAGAAGAACAAACTTGGAGGAATTAAAGTATAGTATAGTTTGATATCAAACTATAAGTTGATAGTAATCAAAGCAGCATGGTACTGGCATAAAAACAGACACATAGATCAGTGGAACAGAACAGAGAGCCCAGAAATAAACCCACACCTTTATAGTCAATTAATATTCTACAGAAGAAGCAAGCACATACAATGGGCTAAAGACAGTTTACTCAATAAATGGTGTTGGGAAAATTGGACAAATATGTGCAGATAAATGAAACTAGACTACCTTCTTATGCCACACGCAAGAATAAATTCAAAATGGATCAAAGACTTAAATGTTAGATTTGAAACCATAAAAATCCTAGAAGAAAACATAGGCAGCAAAATCTTGGACATTGCTTGTAGCAATATCTTTTCTGATATATCTCCTCAGGCCAGGAAAACAAAAGAAAAAACAGACAAATGGGACTACATCAAATTAAATGTTTTTTTATCTTCCATGGCCCTCAGTCAGCACAAGGCGCATATCACAGAATAGCCACATTTTTAATCTGAGCAAAAGCTTCAAAGTCTCTCCTGCCCTTTGGCCTAGTGGAGTTTCCTGGACTCTCCAAAGCCCAGCAGTAATTTCACGGTGAGGCTGGCGCTCTTTGCACTAATACTTGGCAGGTTTCTTTTCTCTACACAAAATACTTTTTAATTGAAATGGGATCCAGGAGCAGTAGCTGGAAGTGCCCCAAGTAATGTCTCTCACAGACCCTCAATCCTTCTTCCCCTCAGTAATCCAAGAAGTAGAGTGGATCATGTTGAATTTAAAGGTTTAATGAGTAAAAGAAGATAAATCCCAAAGCACTTCTGGCTTTCAACATCTCCTTCTTTCTAAAATATTTGAAATAGCGCTTTGGGGAAAAGAAAAGGTGCAGATGGGTAAATGAAGAGTTGAATTAAGTTCTATTTTTCCTATGTATTCATCTGAAGCATTTTATTAAATCTCTGCAACTTATCTAGAAAAACCTAGAGACCTACAGGGCTCACCCTATGTTTCATGATGGCTTCCCCTTTGAGTCCCTCTCACCCTCCAGGGCCCACGCACCACCACTTAGCCCTGGGAGAGACCTGTGCATTAATGAAACCACTAATGTCTGGCCCTATAGACCCTAATACCACTGTTCCTAGAATGACATTTATATTATACTCTGCCTTCTGTATCTTTCATGAGGGAGTTTTTATGTGTCACTAAAGAAAAAACTGTATAACACTCTTTATTAGCCCCATGATACCTCAGCCCATCAATACTTGTCCAGGCCTGATGAGATCATGCTATGGTTCTTAATCAGAGTGAAAGAGAGCAGGAAATACCTTTATTAGAAAATCAATTAAAAAGCAGCTGGCACAGGTAAACAAAAAGCATCATCAAGGGCAAGAAAGAGGACTAATAATGCAATGAAGTAGCAGGGCACTGCTCAGGAAAAGGCCTAGAAATTACTGGGCACTTCCAGGCATGGTAGTTTTCTTTTTGCTTTGTTTTAAATTAAACTCTTTTTCTTCAGACACAAAAAATGAAGCCACATTGTTTTCGTGTGCTCTGAGAGATTTTTTCTGGGAGCAGGGATGAATTTTTGGAGAACCATCGATAGACATACCTGGTCTTCGGCATCGCCAGCAACAGGCAGGAAGCCTGGCTGACTTTAGCAGGATGGTACAGGCCTTGACTGTTTGCTTCAGAAACAGTTGGAGTGACTGGTCTAATGTCCAGATTTCAGGGTCCCATTCCCGCCGAGTCCTGTTTAGTCATGCTGAGAAGGGCCCAGAAATCTTCATTTTAAGCAAACATTCCAAGTGGGTCTCATTCAAAAGTAAAGGCTGAGAACAACTCTTATAAGAGGTATGGTCCATGGGCCTGACCTTAGGACAGAAAGTTCACCAGAAAGCCATGGGTGCTTAGGTCTCCTGATATCACCCCCCAAGACATGGAACATTTTCCCTTCCCCAAAATGGAAGCCCCACTGTAGTCCTGCCTCACGCCCTGCCCGAACTACCGCTGATCTGATTCTAACCACCGCAGTTAGGTTTGACCATTCTAGAACTTCGTATTAAGTATGGAATCAGGCTCTTTTGTGTCTAGTCTCTTTTGCATAATGTCGTGTCTATGAGATTTTGTGATTTAACGAACGTATAGCACTAAGCACAGCGCTGGGTCATGTTCACCTAATGCCAGCTGCTACGGTCATCATCACCATCAATATCATTTTGTCCTCTTAAGATTTATTATTATTATGGTTTTCTTTGCTATTCAAAAATAATGGTAATAAACGTGGTGATAGCACAGCCTGGGAAAATACGTTTTTTGCAGGCTGACAGCCTTTCTGTTGGAAGGTCCAGCTACGTTAGGGAAACCCTGAGACATCAGACGCAAGATGGCAGCTTGACTGACTGACCCACAGACACTGATCACCAGAGCTCCGTGATTCTGATTCCAGCAATTTACCACGACTTCCTGGAGAGCTGGGCCACAGCTGTTAAAATGCGTACTCCTACTTAAGGATTCCTGGTTCCCAAAGCTCTTGAGTTACGGAGCCAGGTTCCTTCAGACCCGGGAAGAAACCTTTATCGTGAGAGGAGCTCTACTTACAGCTCAACATCTAGAAAACTGGCCGTGGAGTTGGGTGTGTTCTTTTTAATTGCTTGCTGGCTCTAACTGTGACACTTAGAATATAGATATTTAGAAAAATAGGGAGCATATGTCAGGATATAAATATTGGTATCGTGTTCATGTCTGGTTTAATTGGGGTTCTCTATATGGGAGTGTAGATAGCAGAGAAACCGGTGTTAAATTTATTTTATTATTTATGTATTATTTTTGTCAAAAAGGCTTTCAACCTGAAGTCCCTCTAGAGCAGATTAGCAACTCTTTCCAGGAAAACTAAATCTAGGCCTAACAAAATATACGGCACTGAGCTCTGTTTAGCAAGGTATTCCCCTGATAGAAAGCCTAATATTAGACATTATGCCCTGCTTGGAAAAAATAACATTTATATTAAATAATTGTATTTGGAAGAAAAAAGGGATAGCAAGAAACAAACAAAAAAATCCTGAGTAAGGGCAGCTTCTCTCTGCCATGCCGATGGTTCAAGAATAAAGGGGCTTTGGGGAAGGTCGTATTCCATTCCTCGGCAGCTGTGGTGTCAGACGGTGAGGGAACATGAAGGGGACTGTGAGGGGTCAGAGGTTCCTTGCCGAACTCTTGAAGCAAGCACTCTGCAGCCTCTCTGGTTAGTTGGGAGAATCCCTTTGCTTTGCTTTTAGTACATAATTTTGTGGATATTCCTAGTTTTTAATTTGTTCCATAACTTTTTTTTCCGTGCCAATATTGGGCCAGGTGTTGGGCAGGCTACAAGCTTCAAAAAAGATCTCATTTTAATGTGGAATGGGAGATATGCTGATTCCATGAAAATGTTCTTTGGCTCTATTTTATTATTATTTCTTTCAAACAGATAAAACTGTGGGGTTTGATTTGTGTCTAGTTCCTACCTGGCTCTCACCACATTACGTTCTGTGTATCTTGTGTCTCTTGCGAGATGATCTATTTGAAGGTGGGATCTGGTCTTATTCTTCTTTGTCTCCCCAGGGTTAGCACAGGACCAGGATCCAGAAATGACTCAAAAAAAAAAAAGTCTTGAATAGATGAATGAACAAGTGAAGTAGCTTTTCTAATTTGACTTGGAAAATAATACATACAGAAATAAACACTAAATAGAAGGTATTCAAGTAGGAATTACCTGGAAAGTTGAGTTTAAATGCTCCTTCCCAGGCAGTTCCGGAGAAAACCTTAATTAAGCCTGGGGTGGGTTTCTGGGAAATTGAGTGTTTAATAAGCTCCCCAGGTGGTTCTCATCATCATGCACGTTTGGGAATCTCTGCTCCAAAGTGCAACACAGCCGTACAGATAGAAGATATATTGAAAAATAAGGAATAATGTTTTAGCTGGAGACCTTATTATATGGATAATAAGCATTGGTACCTTAAACATACTTAAAAATGAAGCTAATACTAGTATTCATTTATATCAAAGTTCTGTCTTGGAGCCAGTCTTCCTCCCCATAGTAGTACATCACTCAGTGATTTGACTTTGTCCCTCCGTGCCGCCCTTCTGAAGTTCTGACCTAGCAGTTCCATTGTTACTACTTCCATTTCCCTGTTTCAATTCCTGATGTAAATGAGGGCCATTCTGAGGTTGTCTGAGAGGTAAATATACTGCCTATTGATTTTCACAAATCCTGTGGGTCCTGTGAAATCCTCTTAAATGAGTATCAGATACAGGAACAAAACTGGGAAATTAAATAGGAACTGCCATAGCTCAGAGTGAAATGGGAATGTTCATCCGTTCGGCTGAAAAACGCAGGCCCAGTGTGATCCAGCACAAGCCCAGGCCAACATTGGTAAACACATATTTTAAGGCAAAGCCTCGGACATGCCCCAATTACTGTATGGATGTCCGGGTTAAAGCAGGACAAATGGGGCAGCGATTCTAATTGGTTCCTTGGACAAATTCAAATTTTGAATAAGCCAGAGAAAGAGATTGTTGTAGCATTATTTAGTTATGAATTCTTGCAAAAGCATTACTTGATTGACATCCTAAAACATAATACAGACCTTCCTTGAACCAGTCACAAACAGCCACTGGCAAGTTTATGAAGCCACAATGATAAGAATGATATCTCTGCCAGCAAATGGCTGGTGCTTTGAGCCAGTAGTCACCTTTGCTCCATCGGAAGTCCTAATGTAACAGGCCTTCATGCAAATTTGTCAATTTGCATTTCAGTGTTGTTGAGCACACCGTGCATTTATACTCTGTGCATAAGAATCTGGGGATCTTGTTATAATGCAGATTCTGATTCAGTCCATCTAAGACGGAGCCTAACATCCTGCACTTCTAACAAGCTTCCAGGCAATGCAATGGTGTTGGAGTGCCCAAAACTTGGAGTGCCCAAACCTTGGACATCAGAGCGGAGGTACATGCCTTTGGAGTTCAGGAGAGAGATACAGATATAATTTGGGGAGTTATAGACATGTGGATCGCATTTACAGCCCCGAGACTGGCAGAAATCACCAAGAGAATGAGCGTGGGGAGACAAGACCAAGGAGCGGGCTGCCGATGGTGCATTTCATACACACTAATTTGGCCGGATCAAAAGGCTGCTTCTGAGGGCAGTGAAAAATAGTTAGGAGCTCGAAGTTGGAGTCTGGCTATAAAGGGTCTCCAATGCCACTTAAAAGAATTTGAACTTGAAGAAACAATTCTTGTTCTTGATGGTCTCAGGGGACTCAAGCAGTTAATTCACGTACCTGATGGCAAGACTACATGAGCCTCGTGTAGTTACATCACCTGGTGCTTATACAAATAGAGTCATGTTAACAAGTTAGGCTAATATGCTACTCTGGGGCTGTGGTAATTCCACGGAACATTTAGGAAAGCAATTTTGAGTGACTTTCTCAATGTTGTAAGCAAGTTATTCCTGTAACTGGGGGCAGACTATAAAAATGACACATCTCTATTTGGTAATTGCTTTATTTTGGATTAAGACGAGCAATTTTCTTGTCAGAGACAGGCATGCAGTAGAAAGGGAGTGGAGACATTTGGACAGCTCAGGCAGTTTTTGCAATTTGAAAAGCCATCTACCGTTATTTTCTTTTAAATTAATGTGGCAGTTTTGGCATTCGCACCAATTTGTTTTCTCTTGTCGTCTCTTTGGTTTGATACTCTTTAGTGCTAAAAACTTTATTAATCCTGTTACATACAGACCTGTTGCATCTTGTTATATTCCTCTGAACTGGACTGATCTATTGTGGGAGTTCTTGGGGGAAGTGGGTGACAAGGTTGGAAAAACTAGATGCTGGTAATGGGTGCCCAGGTTTACTAATCCCATCCAGTTTAGTCATGAAACCAAACGCGCACATTCCCAGGATTGCACTTAGCTCCGTGTAACCACGTGTTTATGTGTCTTTTATATGTTGACATGTGTATTAATCCGGTCTTTCCAAGGGCACCAACTGTGGAGATATGTACCCAGTGATTATAAGATAAACGTGACTAATTCATTCCACTTCCTGAAGAGCGCAGTCACTCGTAATTTCCCCTCCATTTTTTGACCTACTCTATTCTTTCTCAAAATTGGTTTTGTTGGTAGTAAAACTTACCAGGAAAGAAGAATAATGGGAACTTCACTTTTATAAAGTTCTATTTTATTTACATATAAAAATCCGATGCAAAAACGGCAAATTGTTCACATTTGTTCATTCTGGGCTGTGACAATTCTGGTGTTTATTTGTTTTTCCTACTTTTGAAATATTGTAACTTTCTTCAAAATAATAATAATAATAAAAAATCTGCTGAGAACCTTGAGGAAACAAACGTCAAGGCCCAGAGCAGTTTCCCTCGGACCTGCCTTTCTTGCCTCCCCTCCCTTGAATCAGAAACCACGTCAAGAGATTGAAAAAGAAGTAGTGATGAACTTTTGCACCTTAAAATTAGCTTAAAACCACTTCTGGTGATGAGGTGATTTTTTTTTAATACTGAATTTTTTGCTGGTTTCCATGCCCTAACGCTCCCTCTGGGATGTATAGGTCAATGAGTTTTGACAAACACAGAACTGGCGACCACCACCGCAATCAAGACACTGAAAGTTCCATCACCTTTTGGAGTCATGCCCTTCCCCCACCTCAGCCCCTGGCACCCACTCATCTGGGTCTGCTGCTATAGTTTTGTCTTTCACAGAATATTATTCTTTTTTTAAAAAGTACAGTCTCTTCCTTAGACGTAATTTTTTATTTTCAGATGACTTCTATTTCCTAGGTTCTAATTGTGAGGGGTTCTTATTGTGCAATAGGCCCATCGTTTTTTATTTTCCAAACCAGTTTGAAGTCAACAGCAACAGTAAAAAAGTTTCTTACCGTAGGGCTCTTGCTTTATTTTTCAGGCCCAAAACATCAAATCCAAATCTCCTGTAATGTACCGATCTTTTTGTGTAAGTGGATTTCACGTGGCTTTACCACAGAGAGCTAATCGCAGCTCACATTCAGTCATTAGAATCTCATATGCAATTCCTGTCAGCGTCCTTGGGCAGGGTGCGGAATGAAACGGCACCAAACTTACTTCACTCTCAAGGGCTAAACAGCACTCCCTTCCGGTTTTCCGTTTTGTGTCAGAGCCCACAGTAAGCTGATTTGACATGAAGGTGACAGCTTTTCTTTTCTTCTTCTGTTCCATTTAATTATTTTTAGCAGAGACGTAAAGAAGTTTTAAAATTGCTTTCAGCACCTTCTTTTCAAGTGCTACATTCCAAGTTCAAGCTCAAACTTAAGCGTAACGAGCCTCTTATCAACACTCGACAGAAAAGAGCATAATGAATGAATATATTCAAATACCCTCTTGACAAGACTGCTTACATCTTTCCTTATGAGAGCACAGTATAGATGATTTCCACCTACTTTTCAGACATATCATTTTCATAATCTACCTTGGTGCTTTGACAATACCAGGAGTTTCTGAGGAAAACAGCTTCCTCTAACAGACACTGCAGAGAAAAAAAAGAGAGAGAGAGAGAGATGTGAAAACACCCATTCCACCTCTGTGCTTGCTTTGAGAAGTAACTTCAAATTTTCACGCAAAGCAATTAGAAGACACATTTAGATTTGGGAAATACATATGTTTTGACAGGAGACGTCAGGAAGCATGCACAGTGATGTTCTTTAAAATTCAAAGAGAAAATTTTATAACCTGCATTAGGAAAAATTCACAGAGATTCAGAGGCCGTAGAGTTAGCAAATAGATATATAAATGGACAGAAGGACATATATGACTTCTTATGGGTCTTCCATAATTTTAGTAGGTATTATTTTAAAGTGCTAAGTGTACATATTTACATGGCAGTTTTAACTTACCACAATAATTGTATGATATCAAATGAACAGAAACTGTTTTTTTCATAAGAAACAAACCCCACATAGCTGCATAAAAATTAGTTTCACAGCATAAAATGCCCCAAACAGTACAGAGCTGTATGGTCTGTCATCTTTGAATTTAATACTTAAAGTTTTACATGTTTTTTCAATATGAAAAATATACTTGTATGCATTCTTCAAGTAAAGCAAGGAGCCACTTAATAGATGTGAAAAACTAGCAGCCAAAATAATCAGCTCCTAATTCACATTCCCATGATAACACTTGGGACGCTTTTAATTTATGCATATGGTCTGCTTGAATACACAAGCAAATATGCCCCAGCAAAAAAAGACAAATATTTATGTACAAATAAACAGTGTTTTAGCAAACAGGCCCTCAGATGTGAGGGCCGATGTTCATGACTTGACTCTTAGCCTCGATAAAACATGTTCACGAGGCAGCATTTTTCTTTGGGGATCGGTCATAACTTTGCCATGGAGGGCTATTAGGGATCATTTACTGACATGGAACTGAACCTATAATTCCCACAGAGAAATATTATTTAAAAAGGAAGGCTGATATAGGGGGTTTTCAGGAAACCGACCACCCCACCCCGGCCCGAGGACCTGAAATTCTTCTGGTGTCAGAAATGCAATGCAATTTTCCTTGTTAGGATAGAGACTGTAACGTGGCAGAGTTGTTCCTAAGTGAGATAGGGCATGAGCACATCGTCTCCTGTCTACGTAAGGGATCTGTAGGTTCACACTGATGAAAACTAACAACATGGAATCACAGGCAGTTTTTAGAACTGCCACTGGCTTCCACAAGTGACTGGTTGTTTCACTATGTACTGAGAAACATGACCTTTAGTTTGAGGTCTCCTAATATTTCCTGGGGGAGGATTTGTGCAAAGTGCTAATGGTATTGAATCCTGGGAGCTACTAAATCAATTGCATCATAAAGCCACACCTTCAGTCCTCTGATGACCTGGGATGACTGTAAGAAGTAGTCAGGGCCTGCCGGCCTCCGTCAGTTCCTGGAGCTGTGGGTGAACGACTATGCGGCTTGGATTGATCTGCAGGCAGCAGGCACCTCCCGCCTCCTGTCGTCATGCAAACGTCCCATCAAGTCTTGGGGAAGTTTACTACTTTCTACCAGAGGACCAAAAGCAACATGTGTAATAACTAAGCGGTACTTGGACATTGTATTTAAGATGGAATAAAACAGGTGAATCTCCTTGCCAGGTCTCTGTTATCTCTTGATCTCTAGAAATTGTTTTCTTGTGCAATGAAAATAGCCAAAGCACAGATAAACTAGGAAAGAGAACCAGTTCTGGTTTGGGGGAGGTCCTAAAGCAAAGGTCCAGCTGGTCCATTCCCTTCCGCTTACCAGTGACCAGGTTCAGAGTAGTGGGCGGGGCGCCCCGCAGCAGGCTGAGCATCAGTCTTTCAGGTTTTATTGAAGAAGGAACAAAAGCAAATGGGCTGAAGTCACAGTATGAATATCTGCATTGCACAGAAGACATAACTGAATAATATCTTATATCTGCATACGAGCTTAACTTTTCAAATTGCTTCCAAATTATTATCTTGTTTTATTGATCCAGCAATGCACCACAGGAAGGAAGGGTGTTATTATCACTACTAATTTAAAAATTAGGGCACCCAAAAGATTCTCGCCTTTCTTCTCAAGCTGACAGTTACTAGAGAGTTCGTCTCCTCCTGTGACTAACACTCCAGAAACAAGGGCCAATATCTGAGTGTTCACCATATGCTTAGTGTTTTACATGCATTTATCTAATTCACCTATCCAAGTATTCACATATTATATATATGTGGCTATATATTATATATATATTTTTATATTTATTTGCATCTGACTAATTTATTCACCCCAACCTGTAAGATGTGCATATGATGGCACAAGAGTGAAAATGGCATATATGAGAAAAATGATGTACTTGGGTAGAAACAGCACTGGGTACAGAGTCTGATTAAAATTCCAGATTTATAGGTAAAATTCCAGATTGAGGTAAACTAGGAAACTCATTTCTCTGGCCCTGGGCAAGTTCTTTAATCATTCTTCTCCTCTCTTTCCTCTGAGTTTAAATGGGGATAAAACCTCATTGAGTTGTGAGGGTTTTAAAGGAGTAGATGTGATTAACCCACCTAGAGCAGAGATTTTCAACTGGTGTGCCACAAGAATTTTTATAACATGCAATACCTGACTATTTAGTCAGGGTCACTGTGCTCGTTTTTCCTTAGATTAGTAAATAAAAAAGCGACAACACCCAAGATGACAATAGCCGTCCAATGTGAATGAATCAAAATTATACCTATTTTTCTGTCAGATCAACAAAAAATATATTTTTTGGTATGCCACAGAATTTCAGTAATTAGTTTATGTGCCATGAGATGAAAAAGGTTGAAAATCGCTAGCTTAGACTAGTGTCTAACATATAAAAAGTGCTCTGTAAGTGTGACTTCTTCACATTATTTTTACTTCCTAGCTAAATGTTAATGGACAAGCCACATCATTTATCCGAACCTAAGAAAATGCTTATAATAATACCTGCCTTCTGCACAGGCTCAAGAGAGATAATAGATATGGAAACAAAAAGGGTTTGAATTAAAAGATTCTAGGGAAATGTGGTATCATTTTTATGACTGCATTTGTCCCTAGCCGTAGCCTGTCTTCTGAGATGCATTCCTGAATAGTTCGTGTGGAACTAAAAGGCATTCATTCCTTAATTCAGTCTCAGAATAAGTACTAAGTATTTCCTCTGTGCTAAGAGATGGGATATGGACATGTACTTGTAGTTTGGGTCCTCAAGGAGGATGCAGCCTGGGAGTCGGGACAGACAAGAAGCCAATGCTAAGCACGTAGTATCCTGAGTGCTATGACAGCAGGGGCTGCAGGGGGCAGAGCCATGGGAGGCTCAGCAGGGGGACAGTTCAACATCGCCATGTCCGCAAATGACTCATACTTGATATATTCAACCTCTCTTTCTCTATGTAGTTTTTTTTAAAGAAGTGAATTTATATCCATCTCAGGTGTCTTATGACAGTTTGCTATGTGGGAGGGACAATGATCAAGGGTTTCTCAAATAATTCCTTCACGTTGTAACTCTATCAGAGTTGGGCCTAAATGATACCAAGAATTGTAGAACTCACCATAAACCCTCAGATGGAATTTGTTTGACAGGGGAAAATCTAGGTTTTCTGAAAGATGGTGTCTATAAGCATTCTTTCTTTGGATATCTTAATAATTTGATATCATTAGCCAGAAGGAGTTATGGAATCATAATTATTTTTTAACAGCTTAGATATCTAACTCCACCCTTCCCAGTGTTAGCCCCGTGCTGCGCGGTCTTTCTCCAAAGTGTCACTGATGGCGGCCAAGACGAGCCAAGGGCCGCGCACACTGCGTGCGGCCCTCCTCAAGGGCATTGTTCGAAGTTTTACATCTTTATCCTAAAAACTAATAATAATTTTGCAGCCTAAGCCATAGCTAAATATATTTATTTTAGTAATATTATTTTATACTTCATATAATAAGATTATATTCTCTCTCAATCTTGTTTCTCTCTAAATTTTATCTCCTCAAATCTTTCTTTTTCTTTTTAATCCTCATCCAAGGGTATGTTTACTGACTTTAGGGAGGAAGGGCAAGAGAGAGAGAGAGAGAGACATATCAGTGTGAGAGAGAAACATCAATTTGTTGCCTCCTGTATGTGCCTCGACTGGAAATCAAACCCACACGCGAGTTATGTGCCCTAGCCAAGGACTGAACTGGCAGCCTTTTGGTGTACAGAACGACACTTCAACCAAATCAGCCACTTGGCCGGGCAAATCTCTCCATTTCTTAATACTTCTCTTATCCCAACCATAAAAGCAATGCCATTGTAGTAAATTAGAAAACTATATCAAATTGCAAATTAAGAAATTAGGCTCTCTTGTATTTCCCAAACTACTATCCATTTTAGTGCTTTCTCGCCTGGTTATTTTCACATATGTGTACCTTACAGTAATATACACTTATGCAAAAACATACATACAATTTGAGGTCACCCTGTATCTGTATCTTCAAGGCTATATACTGCTTTTTTTTTTAAAACTTAATGGTAATTATTTGATGAGCATTCTTATATAATAAGTTTTATGAGCATAAGAGCTTGAAGTACAAGATCTGTAGCCTGTGTTTGAATTTAAACCCTGCTTTACTTACTGGTATCAGGTATAGTATTAATTGAGGTTAATAATTATTTTCTTCAGAGGGTAGTTGTGGGGATAATATAGTTCAATATATGTGAAGTACTTAGACACTCCTGGCACATGGTGAGTGCTATATTAGAGTTTACTGTTATTCCCACTAATTCGAGAGGCTACCTTTGTCAGAGAGTGAATTCCTTTATATATTTTGGCCTGGGAACCAATAGATAGATCTTTTTCTTCCACTGAGAGCAATCTATCTACTTATGTGCCCAAACTATCTTGTTTAACATCTTGTCTTTATACAAAGAGGCCAAACTAATTAGGTTAATTTCCCTTATTACACTTTCAGAATTTTCTTGGCTATTCTTTCTTGTCTGCATTAACTTTTGAATAGTTTGCTTAGTTAAAAAAAATTTTCCTTATTATTTGCATTTAAATTGCATTTTCTGAATCCGTGAATATACAACCCTTTACACTCCTTCTATAATTTACTGCTCTTAACCTTTATTACACACTGCTTCATTCTTACCTTAGTCTACTTGACTCTTAAAGTTTTTTTCTACCACAATCTCCCTCAGTCCAATTATTTTTAAAGACTTTTAATCTCAAACTTGGTATAAAAAGAGAGAAGAGAAAAGGGAGCCTTACATGAGCCTTACTTTTATGTGGAAATAAATTCATTCTGTCACAATAAGAAAGTATCACTGAGTCTTATTTAATTATGTTTTAAAAATCAAGAATGGGTGTTGAATTTCATTAAATATTTTGAAGTACCAATATTCTGGCACTTCAAAAGCATTAGCTATGCACCTATGTACCTGGTAGCATTCCCAAAGCATGCTCCTTGGAACACTGGTGCTATAGGATGTTAACAGGTTTTCTAACACAGGGGAAGAAAAAAAAAAAAGTAGGCAGTATGATTAAATGTATTTCAGAAATTCTAAGTTAAACAGAACTAAGTAAGTTTTCACTCTGTAAGAACTCTCACAAACTTTAATATTGCTAATGTACTTTCTGAATCTCCAAAAAGAGAGAGATTTTGCATAAGTGCCCAAACTTTTGACCATGTGCCCTTTTCTAGAAGGAACATCCCTTAGGAAATAAGCTTCTAAATGCACCGGTTTGGGAAACTGCTATAAATGGATTGCTTCCAAGATTTTGGGGTTGGTACCAAGGGAAATTTTTTTTTCTTTTTCCACAAGCACGGTTCAGGAAGATGGACTGTTCGTTTTTAAATCTAGGATAATTGGTCTTTAATCTAAAGGAAATTCCTCTCAGATTTGGTCTGTGGGTTGACTGTGAGTTCCACTTTTTGGCAATGGCGAGCATTTCATCTCTTCCCATGTCTTCATGTGTGTTTTGGTGGGAAGTTTGGATAGACTCAATAAGCCAAATGGTACTCTGAGTGAGAAGACTGGTCCAATACTGGATTGGTTACACACTGAACTGACTCAACACTAAGTCAGAATTGTTGACTCACACAGGGCAAATGGTTCCTAAAATACATACTAAATTTATTTTTAAAACTCTTCATTTGGAAGAGAATGATTTTTCTCCTTCAGGGAATTTTTATTATTTAAACAAAACAACACCCTGCACAAGTATTAGGCTATGTACCAAAATAAAATGTTCTTTTTTTTCTTTTCCTTTTTTTTTCTTTTTTTGGCAGGCGGGAAATTATTTTCATGCAGTCATTTGTTGGACCTTGGGGTAAAATTATATTTCATAGTTCCCTTGTTCCCAGGCTATGGTAAAAAAGAGATTGATGTCTGAAATTTCAACTGTATTTGTCTTACAAATTTGTTTGATTCTCTTGGGAATAATGATCTCGTATCTTTTGAAGGTTAGTAATTCCTTAGGAATGACCTCTCAGTTATAATTAGAATAAGGGTACTTACATGCAGCTAGGAAAAGTGAAGGCTAATGGACCTACTATCTGGCATTACTATTTTATTAAGCAAATAAAATAGTAATGCTCCTTGAAACAAATGGCAGGAGTCACAGGGACACAGCTCAAACAATGTTATTTTATCATGTATTTCAACATTATCCTTTCTCAGAAAATAAAAGAAAAACATGGTTACTTGAAGTGGATTTCTTCCCAAATGAAAAAGAGGAAGTTAAGATCACTGACAGAGAGAGCCCAGGATCTACCTAAGGTCAAATAAAAATACACAAATTTGGCAGTTAAACATAATTTCTTTTGATGCTCAATTGAAAACACAATGAAAACATGTTCTTCAGACAAACGCTGAGTGTCAATTATGTATGAAAATTATTAACTTCTTTAAATTAAATTTGTCTTTGAATTCCCCTATTGTTTTTAGTAGGTTTACATTAGATTTTCTTGGGTTTTCCAAGCACACCATAAAATCATCTGCAAGTAAGCACAGTTTGACCTTGTTTTTTTCCAGTGCTTTTTTTCCAAATCTTTGTTTTGTTTAATTATATTGGCTGGTACTTTCAATGTATTAAAGGCAGTGGTTACAGGGGGCATCCTTGTCTTATTTTTTGCTGTAATGGGACTGATTTTAGTGTCTCCCTTGCAAACACAGCCCTTACTTTTATGTGGAGATAAATGCAATCTGTCACATTAAGAAAGTATCACTGAGTCTTATTTAATTAAGTTTTAAAAGTCAAGAATGGGTGTTGAGTTTCATCAAATACTGCTGCAGATTTATCATATTACCTATGTGAAATGAATGCATTTCTTAAAATTAAGCCAAATGAAGACTCTTGCATGCTTGGAATAAACCTTACTTGGTCAAGATGTTCACATCTATACATAAATAACGGAATACTAAAACTATATAAACTAGGGAAAGGCATATCTAGTGGCTTTTGAGAAGGATTTCCAATGATTTCTTCTTTCTCAATTTGCTACCAGTAGTTTGGTGAGATCCAGGCATTAGATTTAAGACTTAAAGATAGGAAAGAAAAAGAAATACTTAGTTTTGTACAAGTCACTCAGAACTTTAGTGAATATGTGAGCTAGAAAAAAATGGCAAGAAAATTTAAAAGAACCTTCAAGTTCTACCCTCCTATATCCAAGAAAATGGAAGGCAGGAACAATTCAGTTTTGGGATTTTGAGTGAAGTGGTTCTTTCACTAGACTGCGAAAATGGCTCAAGTTTAATGTTCGATCTTTGCCTGCATTGAGGCTTCGCCATAGTAACTGGTTCTAGGCTGTCGGGTCATGGTTCAAGACTCCAAGAAGACTATCTGAGCCTCAGGTGCATGATTTCTTTCCTAGGTATCCTTAGATTCGAATCAAAGCTCAATTATGAAATGTATATTATTCACAGTTGAAGTACCCACACATAATCCCAATCATTAGAGCAAAAACCTAGACTTAGTAGGAACATTGGAAAGATGCCAGCTATTTTCATCTTCTACTTAATATAGCAATTTCCTTTCATACCAGACAGATACTAGCCTATTGTGCTTGAACTGAAAAATGTTGTATTTGATATAAAAAAACTGCTAGGGTCAGTTTTTAAAGCCCACACATTGTTCTATATGAGTTGAAGAGCAATTAGTGAGAACCTACCATAAAACTGGGACCTCTAGGAGGACTGTTTTTTATTTTTTTTAAATGCTCTTCCTAGCAAAAAAAAAGGAATCGGAAAACTCAAATGCCTTCCACTAAAAGACAGAGATTGAATCAAAGGTGACTTGCAAATATTGAGTCTGAATTTATATCATCATGTGTTCTGGAATAGCAATATGAAAATTTAATGTAAAAACTGGTCTAAGAGTACGCAACATAAGTAAACTGCTTTATAAAGAGACTCCCATAATCTAGGGTACACAGGATTCACTTTGACAATCCCTGCTAATGATGAGTCCCCTCCAAAGAATTACGAAGCAATAGGGAAATAATCCATAACAAGTGAGAGTCAGCAGGCATAACTAATGGGATAATTAGAGCTTGATAATATTAATAGAATTATAGTATAAATATACCAGTACTCTAAAATGGTTAAAGAAATAAAGGAAAGAATAGAAACCATAATGAAATAATAGGGTGCAGTGAAATTAACTAAAAGATTTTGAACAAAATCAAACAAAAATTCTAGAAAAAGAATGTAGGCACTGAAATTTAAAATTTCATAGCTGCATTAAAAGCAGCTCATCTACTTCTAAAGAAAGCATTAATGAATCAGGAGACATATTTGGGGAAATTACTTAGAAAACAGCACAGGGAGATTAAAAAATTATATGGAAAATATGAAGTCGAGCTGAAGAAGCATGCAGAATGGAAAGCGAAAGTCCAGCATACATACAAGTTCTAGAAATACAGAATAGAAAAAATGAAGGTGTGGAATTTAATTATTATAAGCCCTGAATAATTAAAACAATTTTTTCTTTTATTGATTCTAGAGAGAGGGAAAGGAAGGGAGAAAGAGAGGGACAGAAACATCAATGTGAGAGAGAAACATCGAATGCATGCCACCTGGAGGCTGAACCCGCAACCCAGGCATGTGCTCTGACCGAGAATTGAACAGGTGACCTTTAGGGTTGCAGGATGACACCCAACCAACTGAGCCATACCATCCAGAGCAAGCCCTGAATAATTTTAACAGAATATTTGTTGTGATATAGTTCAAAACTAGACATGTTTCAGTAGCAGTTAATGCAGAACATCAGGAGAATGAGAAGACAGCTCCAGTAGAATCTCCAAGAAGGCAGAATACCAGGTTATAGTCTTCATTTAGGTAAATAAGATTATAAAACTGATCTTCCTCAAATAGTTTATCAAGAAATGCAAAAAGCTTTCTTGTGTTAGAGGTTTTGGTTGTTTTTTTTTGTATTTTCAAGGACTGGTGACTTGTAACGTAGAGACCATGAATGTTTGTTTTAGGGAACTACAAGTGTTGGATTGTTTGCCATAGGGAATTGTTTTGTTTACTTTAAATTGTATTCTAAGTTATAGGAGGTTGTGACTATAGGTTCAGTGATCTTGACATTTCTCATTTTCTTGTTAAGTCAGGAGAACTCATGTTAACATTGTGAATAATCTTTGAAAGAACAGAAATACATACAAAGGTAGAAGAAAAAATCACCCCAAAGATAGGGGTGATCAAAACATAGCATATGCATGTAACAATACAGCCTCAAAATATAGGAGACAAAAATGGACAGTACTGCAAGATGAAATTAGTAAATGCACACTTCTAGTATGTGGGTTTTAACACACCAATCTTAGAATCTGACAGACAAAGGAGGCAGAAAATTAGGAAGACATAGGACAGAGGACCAATTCAGTTAACCAGCTTACTGCAATGAACATGTAGAGAGCCCTGTAACCACCAATAGAGTCTGCTTTCCTTTCAAGTACACCTGACTACTTTTCAAGAATCAATGACACACTAAGCCACAAAGCAAGTGTCCAAAAGTTGAAATAATCAATATCAGTGCTGTCCAACAGAACTATAATGGAAGCCATGTAGGTAATTTTAGTGTTTCTAGTGGCCATATATTAAAATGCGAAAAGACGCAGGTGAAATTAATTTTAATACTATATCTTATTTTACCTAACATACCCAAATACTCTTTCTTTTTCATACCAAGTCTTAGAAACACAGCACCTTTCAATTTCAACTTGCCGCATTTCAAGTGCTTATTAGCCGCACATCGCCTCCAACCTCTGTATGGGACAGAGCGGCCCCACGCTGCGGAGAGCACGTCACACCTCCATGAGATACAATTAGAAATCGAAATCAAAAGGCGGTTTAAACAATAATAAATTCTGATGTTTGGAAATTTCAATAACAAATTTAAATAAACTGCAAATCCAGACATTTGGAAAAATTTTAAAAAACACTAAATAATTCATGGTCAAAATCAAACAAAAATTATGAAATATTTAGAATGGAACAAAACTGAAAATGTAAATATATAATTGGGGGGACAAAAGGTATAACTTTAACTATCCAGAGACAGGCATGTAACTTCTATGGGAACGTGGTGTATGACAAAAGTGACCTTTCACGTTAGTGGGAAAAGAATAGGCTCTTCATTCAGTGGTGCTGGACAACTGGCTTTTTATATGGAAAAAACATATATAATTGGAAGCTACACAGAAAATGAATTTTTGTTAGACAGTAGGAAAATCCTTCCACTTGGAAAATGGGACAATCTTATGAAATGGCTTAAATTATGGATCAAGAATATTAAATCAGGACAAAAGAAACTATCTCTAGCCAAAAACGCCTTCACTGATTACATCCTTATTTCTCCCATGATAATGGGAGATTAAGCAGAGAGGTAAAAGGGCCATAATTTATAGGCTACTATGGCTCTAGGACTTGTGGACAGGTGACAGAGAGGGAAGTGTTGTCCTGGAATCACCAGGAGCTGAGTGTGTGGCCTTGGGTAAGACACAACCTGTCCCTTAGTCTTGGTTTCCTGTCAAAGGTTGATAAGAATGCCTACCCCTCGAGGTACTGACAGGAATTTAAGTAGATCAAGTCCGCTAAGAGCCTCAAAAATGCTGACTCACTTTCTCTAAAGTGCAAGGTCCAGAGTGTATCAAGGGCACCTGTCCTGGTGCCCTGCACCTTTCTTGCAATATTGCGAGGTCTAGGAGCCCCCGTGATACTGAGTACCCCAGAGGCACTTGGAGGCAGACATAAGGACAACAGCTCTGAAGTGAGGCATCTGTTCTTTGAATCTGTTAGCTGATGGACCTGAGGCAAGTTACTTAACATCTCTAGTCTCAGTATTAATATCTGTAAACAGGGTTAATAATAGGACCTGTGTCTCGGTCAAGATTCTTAGTTTCAGCAACAGACACCAGCCTTGGCTAATGTCAGCAGAAAGGGATTACGTCTGGGGTACTGAGCAGTCGTAGACTCCCCAGGCTGCCGAGCCAGGAGCCATGTCCAAAGGTACGCCTCAAACTGGTCCCGAGGAGACGTCACTGCCGATGCCAGAGCTCACTGGCTGCTGGCACTAGAACCACTTCTGCTGTGGCTCTCCTGACCAGGACACGATCTGGGCAGGCCCCGCTCCTCTGTGTCCTTAGTTCTCTGGTCTAGGTCCAGAACAGGTACACAGGATTAATGGAGCCTCTGTCACTTGTCCACATCCTAGCTGCACAAGAGGCTGAGAAAGTACATTTTCAGCACCTGTAAAGGGAGGAAGTGATTCTTTGATTCTGCTCAGACCTCAGGCTGGGAAACGCTCCAAGAGAAAGGGAGTTCAGAAGTTTGAAAATAAAACAAGTCCACGAATATGAAGCACTTTCACAGCGCAGAGCAGATTTTCAGTGCTCACCTGGGAGGCCTACTGAAAGAAAGCAGGGCACAAGGGCATTTTCGGAAGAACAAGAGAGCATATTCTGGCCGGGAAATGGGGTAGATATGTTAGAAAAGTTCTGGTGTTCCTATCAGCCACATTAACAAATGTTTCTAGAGATTCTGAATTCTAAATTCACATATAAAACATGGAAGACCTAGAATAATGTTGACTTGGTGGAAGGTTAGGGAAGAAGTCACAGCAAATCCTGTGCATGGCTTCCTTTCAGAGGGGATACATCTGTGATGAGCCAACAGAGAGGGATTCCGTTTCCACTGGTTCCGGACTGTCAGGTAGATCGGATCGCATGGCCTTTCTGAGCACAAGAAGCAAACATTCTCTTTATTCCTGTGAGTTTTCTTTCTAAAACAGAGCTTACAAGATTTTAATGAGATACTTTTAGCAGAAACATAGAAGCTCCTGTAATTGCACTTTTTTATTTTGGTAAAAGATTTAAATTCACAAAAAGGCATTTTTCAAAGGCTGTTCTTCCTACAAGTAAGCTTAAATACATATTCACTAGTGACTTTTCACTGTCAGTTCTTCAAATACTTCCCTATGTCACAATGAAGAAACATAGGTGACATTAAGAGTCATAGTGAATGATCATGCGGATTTTTGCAATTTTATTAACATTTTCTCGCTGAGACATACTTCTACTCTGGCTTCATTTTCTGCAAATTCTGGGACTAAGCTTTATTATATTAGATCATAGTAGGTTTAAGAGAGAGGTGCCCCACAGGTTCATGCTGCCATGCTGCGAGAGGGGCCGTCAATAAACAATATTTACTAAACAGCCCTATGCATGGGGCACTGGCCTGTGTAAGTAGAGCAGTGGCAGCTCACACCCTTGGGGAGCTTGCAACAGCAAACCGGACATTCTTCGCAGCCCGGAGGCTCTCCGGCGAGGAGGGGCGCTGAAAGCATCCGTTCACACCACAGGGCCCGGCTTTTCTCCCAGCCCGGGGTTCGCTCCTCTGCGTCCCAGGCTCCAGGCTATCGTTTAGAGGCAGCTAAGCCCCAGCTCACTTAAAAGGTCCATTTTGGGGGGAACTTCACTAAAAATTCCTGTGCCAAGTCGGCCCTTGTACCAAAACCTCCACAAACCCAGTTGTTTCCTATCCACACGATCCAGTGATTCCCAGGCAGTTACAAAGGTGTTGTCACATTGTCTCTTCCATCTAGAAGCTACTGGGATCCAGTGGGGTGGGCGGGGGGCGGCGTGGTGAGGCGCGCACCAGGAGCCTGGATATGGTGGGGGCCGGCAGGTAGAATGCCGCTCCTGCAATGCACCTCTTACGAGGTAACGCAGGGCATGCCGATGAGCGCATGGAAGAGAGCACCACTCATTCTGACTTGTGGGGATCAGAGAAGGTGTCAAGGAGAAGAAGGCATATGAATTAGGTCTGTTAAGTTAGGTGAGGTTTTGATGGCCAAAGACTAGAGAGGGGTAGGCACTGACAACTTTTGGATGGGTGCTGGAATAGGTGGGGGAAATGATCAATTTATGGGTCAGGATGTGGAGTAATTTTTTTCTTACGTGGGGCCTATCTCCTTTACTTCAAAAATCCTTGCATCTCCATGCTGGGGGCAGGATTGGGACCTATTCCATATGGGGCGAGGAGCCACCCCTGTTTTCCTTCTTCCTGCTGCCCCTGCTCCCCTGTTTCGTCTGGGAGACTCTCCACCCCAGAAGCTCAGGAGTGGCGACTAAAAGCATGGTCACAACCTAAACTGCAGCAGTGCTGGATGAACAAAGACTCCTGGGATTATTCGGAAATTCAGAACCACCCAGCCATCACTGCCATTCGCGGTCACAGTCAGACGACCCAAAACAAGGCATCTCACATGCTATTAAACACGGGTGATCATTTTCTCCCATCCTGGGAGTCAACGAAGAGGCGTCTGTAGGATTTTGTCTGCCAGGAGTCTGGTGGTGGCATTGACAGGGAAAGAAGCCCGTGTCAGTCTCAAAGAGTTTGAAGCACTCAGTGAGTGACTTTAGTCTGGAGAACACGGAAGTCAAAAAGCAGACAGTTTTGTCTTACTCAAAGAGATACAGTTCAGACATTGATGTGTCTAGCCTGATACTGGATGCTTCCCTCCCTTGAGCCTCCCCCTATCATAGGTTATCCCCTTTTACTCTGCACATTGATTCGTGGTCACACATTCAGGAGGCACCTGCCTGCTCTTCCACTGCACATCACCATAATCATCAAGGAAAGGAGTGGCCTCAACCAAGGGTCATCTTTGAGGAAGAGGAAGTATCTGCTTTGCACCAAATTCCTATTTAGTTACATCCTACAATTTCCTCTGCTCATGATGACCTCAAAGAAAGCACACAAACAGAGATACATGTTTTTACCAAAAGAAAGATATTATTATCTCTCTCTTTTTCTAAAGAAAAAGGCAAATAATGCCTTAGTCCAAAGGATTTCACAACTTTGCATACAAAACCAGCCAAGTTTGAAAGAAAACATCTCAGCTACATAAAATGAGACCTCTAACGTAAGCAGCCAAGTTCAGAAAGGACTCATTCTTCACGTGGGTGAGTTACTCGAGATTCTCCCTGATTTTGCTGGAAGTCTGCGGTCTTCAGTATGACTCACAATTCCTTTTTAATGCGGTCACTTATTACAACCAAGTATGTTCTGCTTCTATAATGTGGTAACAGCACATTTGGATTACATTTAGAAAAAAATTGGATAGTGTTATTATAAATGAAATTCTTCTGGAGGCCTGATAAGTTGTATACTGTGATTTCATCTTTCTGCCTACAAAATGGAAACAATTCTAAAGAATTTGTGACATTCAGTGAGGAGCTGTACAGAAATTGCTTGGAAATTATCTGGTTAAGAACAAGGAGCATTTAGGCATTTCTTGCTATTATTGTTATGGTTTTTATTATAATTATTCCAGCTGAACTTGTTTTTTTAATCCCTAAGTCAAAATCCAGAGAGGAAGCTCTCCTCCAGTGAATGTGCAGTTCAGATCCATTACCCCAGATTTACACAACCAATAAGATTTTTCTTCTTTTGAAAAATCAATGGGTAGATATAATTTCATCCAGGACAGCAGAGACAGAAGTGGGTCTCTCATCATTTTTATATTTATTAACTTTTACTTGTTAACTATATAACTAAATAACAATCTCTGGCAGATGAGTAGTCAAAATCATTCATTTAATTTACTTGAACAATCAAGTATCTACAATGGAGGAGTAAAAGAAAAAATTAAGCTAAGATGATTCTTCATTGAAAAAGTAAAGCATTTCCTTCATTGTAACTCTTGCACACTTACTGTAGGAAAGTATCAGGAAAAAGCACCTGTAGTTCAAATACCCAGAGAGCAACAAGTTACAATGTCAGTGAACATGTGTCTGCTCTTTTCTCTGTCTCACGGTAACCGGGTTGTAAAAGTTTGCAATCATACTGTATTTAAAATGTTATATTACTATTTAACATTATATGACAATTTCCCATGCCTTTATTAATGCTTTGTACATCTTATTTAAATGCATAATATTGCATTAAGCAAAGTATTTACTTAAAGGCATTAGATTGTTTCCTCTTTTAAAAATGACATTGGACATCTTTGTACATAAAGCTTTCTCTGTCTTTAGGATTAATTTTCATTGGAAAAATTTTTCAGAAGTGAGAATAAAATACTGATGTGTTTTTCATCTTTATTTACAAGACTGTTTAAAGTCCATATTTATTTTACTTAAGTAGAATCTTTATTCCTGCCGTAAGAAGCACTCATTCATCTGCCATAAGAGAAAAAAATGATCTCTAGGTTGCAATGTATAACTTCATAATTTCAGAGGATTTTCTCTTCAGAATGTCCCTCCTTTTAGGAAAATCACATCTTAATATGATTTCACTGTTCTTTTTCAAATTCGGGATTCCAACATTCTGTTTTAGAAATATCTAGGGCTTGATTCAGTGTTGAGTATAAAGGAGGGAATTCATTAAAGACTTGAAGGGGTAAAAAAAGAGAGAGACAACTTCTCTTGTCAGTATTAGGATATTATTTATGTGGCGGGACCAGAGTAATTTTGTTTTGTTTTTGCACCATTATGTTATATGGCTCCCTGGAAGGGTGTGAGACCAGGGTATGGGAATGTCTGCGCGCACACATCTCACATCTGCATGGCCATGTGAACAGAACTGCGCCAGCAGCCCTGAACGTCAGTTGGCTGCAGAAAACATGCTGTTGAGGTTTAGTTCCTGAGCAACTGTAACAAGGATTCCAGAGGGACAAATTCAAGAACGACTTAGAAATTATAGACCAGATCACACAACTGTCATAAAGCTATCATCAGTTAATAAAAACGGGTT
Organism: Mormoops blainvillei; assembly: GCA_004026545.1. Classification (NCBI taxonomy): domain Eukaryota; kingdom Metazoa; phylum Chordata; class Mammalia; order Chiroptera; family Mormoopidae; genus Mormoops; species Mormoops blainvillei. Next base: position 179,451 of record PVJD01001247.1, on the reverse strand, counting down.
TTCTTTTCAATAAAAAAAAAAAAAAGTTGGCTTTTTTTCCCTCTCTAAAAAAATATTGATGCTGGAGGCCTTTGGAACTTGGTCTGATCCTCTTTCTGCTGACTTTTTCATTTCCTGTTTCTTTCTTTTCTTTTTTCTTTTTCTTTTTTTTGCAAATAGTGGTGATCTCTAAAATAAGCTCCCAATGTGTTAAAAACAAATATACATTCCCTAAAAATAGTCGAGCTTCGCTAGGTCCTTGCTCCCAGAGCCCTGCTTCTGTGAACAAAATGCAGTTGCCTCCTCTTCCATCCCTCCTCTCTGCTCCCACAGAAACTAGGCAGGGGAGATATTTGTAGGAAGAAGTCCAAGAATTAACATGAGAATATTCTGAATGAAAAGCAAATTTGTAGTAAGGATGAATACAACAGTGTCTGTAAAATGCATCATCGATGAGCTCGGTTTAAATGCAAATCTTTATTTATAGCTTCATAGTAGGGTAATGAGGACACAGATAAGCCAGAATAGAAAATCTGTCTCTGTCTGTCTCTCTCTCTCTCTCACACACACACACTCTGCATTCCCTAGTAGTAAGATGGCACTCCAGGGCCTTACCTGAGGCTCTGAGAAAGTGCTCTCAAGTATCCAGGCCCCACACTAACCAGGTTACGTCAGCCATCAGCACTCTAAAGGAACTTACAGACATCAAACGAGCACACAACACAGTGCTTTGTGCTTGACAGGCGAGGAAGGAGAGGTACAGGTGCTGCTGTGAGATCCCAGAACAAGATCACACCTTGTCAGCGCGCGGGCAGCCTCCCAAGGAATGTGTATTTTTAACCCAGGCCTGGAGCTTGCTTGCAGTGAGCCAGATGGGGACAGGGGTAGAGGAAGAGCATTCCAGGCGCAGGAGCCGTGTGTTTGAAGACTCCAGGCCTGGTTCACTGAAGACAGGGAGGACTGTCCAGGCTGTCGGAGACAGAGGGGAGAAGGGTGTGATAGGAGCTGCAGAGGTTGTTGGGGATGATGTCACGCAAAGGCCCCCAAGACCGTGAGAGACATCTGAACTTGATCCGAAGGGCGACGGGACACAATTAGGTACGTGACACAAGCGGGTTTGTGTGTGGGGCCTGAGAGCATGTTGAAGTCATAGTGTAGTTTTTTTTTTCCTTCCTAGCATTTTCTTCTTTATCTTTTCCCTTCCCAAACAGGTATCTAACTGTGCTTTCCATTATTTTAGGGGAGTTGTGTTACTTGCAGGGCAGTAAGAAGATATACTCTGAAAGAATTTCTGGCTTTTATTTACAAAAGTTTAAGTGCTTAGGAGAACCTGGAGATCTGCAAGGGAAGTAGAAAGGACTGTGGGGAGAAGGAGGAGAGAGAGAGAGATTGGCTTCCCTCCAGGTTAGAAAAATAGATACCTGTGGAGATGGGGAAGAGAAGAAGTGTTAGTAAGTCCTGGCATGGTGGGTATATGGGGACAAAGTTCCAGCAGCAGCAAGACCCTGGAGAGCTAAAAGAGAAACATAGATGGTGTGGGCAATGGCCATCCCAGAGAATGCCTGTTCCCCAAAATCTTGACCATGCAGGTCCCTGGAAGCTTGGCAATTTCACAGAGTCATAAAAACCTCAAGAACACTTGAGGATAAAGTTTCTATCAGCCTGGAAAGAAAGGCCTTCAAAAGTCAAGAGAAAGGTGATCCATGAGAAACCGTGTGCTGTGATATTTCTCGCACCGCTGACGTCGTGGTCCATGGTTCATGCCGCGGATACATATTGAAAGGCTTAGTCTGGCTCCCGTGTGGAAAATGGATTGGGGAGAGGCCGGTGACAGATAACAGCGGCCTGGGCCGGAGCGATGGGAGTGAGAATGAAAAGAAGTGGATGGATCTGCAAAATATTTGGAAAATAGAAGAGCAAGTACTTGGTGATGGCTCAGACATGGCGGTGAGTGAGAGGGAGGATTCGGGGATGACTCCCAGGTTTCAGGCCTCAGCCACTGGTGGTGGTATAATATGCGAGTCCATTTCCTGCAGCGCGTAAATGCGCAGGGGCGCTGCAGAAGGCACGTGGAGACTTTCCTGGGAAGCTGGACAGCAGTCGTATGTAGGGGATGGAACATTTTGCCAATAGCATATGAACAAACAGGTAGTAAATGTTCCCACAGGCAGAAACTGTAGTTATTAGCTAATGATAGATAATCTCAGATGTCAACACGTTGCTCGAGATATCACCAATCAAAGTCTTTTCCGTCCACAGTCTCAAACACAGAAATGAAATAGCAATGTTGAAAGAGGCCTCAGGAGTCCTTTGACTGGCAGGTTTCCCTAAAGCAGGAATCTTCCCTCGAAGGGATGAGGCAGCAGCCTCTGCTCGTGTGTGTCCAGCACCCAGCGATTGCGATCTTTAAAACGAGGCTGCATGTGGGATTCATTCCTAATTACAAGAACTTCTCCGTACCTTACATGGAAAAATGCCTCATGTACTCGCTGCTCCCCGTTTTGCCCTCTGGAAGAGAGCCATGCAGAAGAAGTCCAATTCCTCTTTCACATCACCCTCGAGAGCTTTTACTGTGTTTTCTCTAAGGCTTCGTTACTCCTGGCTAAAACTCTTCTTTCCCTTCATCTGTCCTTTTCAACAGGCAAGCAGGAAGAGAGACAGCAACTGATACAGACTGGGCGCTGCGAATGCTGCAGTAGCGTGTCTTGGCCCTCCGTCCGCTGAGTGAAGAGGGTTCTGAAGGCCAAGAGGTGGGTGGAGGCAAAAAAGATGCTTGGAGCTTGGGCCTCCGTACAAGGACGGGCCCCCCGCTGCGGCCCCTGCAGTAGACTGTGAGGGAAGAAGTAACTTTCTTGCGTTAGGTCGTTGAGAATTTGAAGTTTATCTGTTATAGCAACCTGTGTTGCCTGGACTATTACAGAAATCGGTAGTGGAAGTCAGATACGGCCACAACGAAAACCTAAAATTTGTGGCAGTGGTTTAGCAGCCAGTTCTAGGAGTCCGAGAAGTGGCGGGGAGGGTCAGAGTGATGGTACCTGGTGGCTAGTAGCTGGTTTTAGCAAGATATTACAAGAAAGAGATGAGCTCAGGAAGAACTGGCCAATTTTCAAGCAAGGTTGGAGGGAACAGAGAAAGTCAAGGGATTAAGGATATTACAAGGTTGGAAAGGTCAATTGCCTCTTGACCACAAAGAGCAAGAGATGGAATTGAATGCTTTGGTGATAATGGTCCAATAAGACTTCCCAGCTGAACAAAGAGATCCAGTAGTAGAGCAAAACTGAGATTATTGTGACCTGAGCAAAGCTGCCATTTAATTGGGAGAGAGGGGTGGAGAAAGGAAAGCAAAGAAATATGAAGATTTGAGAATAATCTCTAAGAAAGAAGTCTGAGTGTGGTTCTTAGCACAAGTACCTGACTAAAGCAAGTAGTTTAGAAACCTCCTAAATTTCTGAGAACTTTCTATTGCCAAAGAAACCCTGAATCTGGACCAAGAAACAAAAACTCTTTTGACTATTTAAACTTTTAAACATCCCTCAGGCCCCTGAACTTATACCATCTGGACCTGACACGGCCTGCAAAGGAGACTCCTCAGTGCCCAATTTAGGTGAGTTCATCAAGGAGAGTGGCCAAGGAAAGTTTCTCAGAGGGTGGGGCCAGAGGGCTCAAGGGGAAAACAACGGGCCGAGGGTTTTTCATCAAGAGGGGGACCATGAGGTGCCTCTTCTAGGCCTGGTAGAAAAGCCTACATATCACCCAGAGACCCTGAGCTTTGAGTCAGAGGCAGTAGCTGGATGGACCTGGAGTCACCTCCTTGAGAAAGAGGTGAGTGCAGAGGAAGCAGGAAGTGGGAAGCCAGTGACCATAATGCTGGACAGTGGCAGAGACTGCTGCCTGTTCACCAAAGCTTGTTTCCTTTCCTCCTGTGCACAGAGTATATTTCCCAGAATCCCTTGCATTTAGGTGTAGCCACAGGATTGAATTCTTGACAATGGAATGCGACTGGAAATGATTTGGGTCACTTCCTTACTTAAAGAGGTTAAGAAGAAAGTGGTCTCCCTCCTCATTTGCAGGTACAGCCATAAGATAGAAGGATCTTGGGTCCCTGCATGGCCTTATGGAAAGCCATCTGATGGCAATACCTATAGGCAAGGTATAAACTTCAATTGCATCGGGTCCCTGAGAAGTTAGTAGATCTTACCTCAGTAAGCCTACCTGAATAGCAAATAGGTCTTACCTTAACAAACACAATGTATTATCTCTCACAGCACCCATTTTACAGATAAAGAAATTAGAGAAAGTAAATAACTTGTTCGGGATGACTCATTAGGTAAGAGGGACATCTAGTGCTAGAACCTAGGTCAACCTGGTTCCAAAGCCTGTGCTTTTAATCAGTGGGCTATTCTGTTCCCCAGACGAGCTGGCTTCTAGATGCCGCACCTCCTGGCTCGCCCACCTCAGGATGTCCTTAGTTTGTCCACATGTTTTTCAGAACTGAGCACAAGAATTTATGTAATAATTTAGGCGGGTGATGTGACCTAATTTACTTCTCCCGCTGAAATCATCAACTACGAAAGCAGTCCAGTTACAATGGTGGTCAAGCCTCATCCAGGACCACGGACTGCGATCAACCAATACTTCAGGACCTTCTCACCAGAGCAAAGCTCCTTCCGTGAACTGGTACTTGAATAATTACTTTTGGTCTAAGGGCAGATTTGATAATCAGTCCTGTTCAATTTCTTCTCGATAATTGCAGCCTAATGTTCTGGCCTGTCCACATTTTTCTTGAATCCTCCAATGCCTATCCCATCTGGAACTATCCCATGTGGGGTTGGGATCAGCTTCGTGGGAGAAGCGCTATCTCTGGTTTCTTATTATGATGTGCCACTGTGCTAAGGACCTCAGGTGCTCTCTTCATTTAAGCTTTTCCTCGGGTCCCCTTTACAGGTGAGGAAAGTCAGATTTAGGGAGGGTAAGACTGCGCAGTTCGTGAGTGGAGCCCATCATCAACCCTGATCACTGAGTGATCTGAATGGGTAGTTAAGATAATATGACCACTTTTTTTCCTTAAAGTAGAAGAGAACTAATATTTACTGAGCACTTACTTTGTGCAAGGTGCTTTACTCACCCCACTTCACCTTACCCTCACAACCACCCGCTGGCATGATGACACTTGGAGGGAATAATTTAAGAGATTTTAAACATGAAATAGTATTATTTCAGGAGGCTGTCTATGTAACAAGTACTGGAAACAGAAAGAAGGTATTAACGAGATGCCTTGAGCCCTAACTAGCTAGACTGGGAATCTATAAAAGCAAAGAGCTTTTCCCCTATGGACTCTGCCCGGGACAGAGTAAGTGCTCGGTACTGCTTGTTAAACTGAGTAAATGAATGTAGACCTTAGTAAACAGATACAAAACTTTACATGAGACAAAAGCTTTACTCGTACGGATATTTATCAGGTGGCTACAATACAGGAGACACTTTAGGAGGGGCATGGCTTAGGGAAAGGATAAATAATCCAAACACACACACACACACACACACACACACACACACACACACACCAGCAACACACAGATTGACTGCCCCACTCTTTCTGTGGGGTGTTGTGGAGCTGAGATATACCCAGGCCAGTAGCATCATGAAGTAGATGTACAGACTACAACTCTACAAGCCCTGCATTTAAACTCAATACAAATACCCAGACTTAGCACAGTGGTGGGTGTTGATCCTCTTACATCAACATTGGCAGATGTTCCATTGGATTGGAACGATTTCAGCATAACCGTATTAGGGGGCTGGTAGAAAGACAATTCAGCCATCCTTTCTCAATTCCATGGAACTTGTGGGCTTTCCAGTGTCCCCCTGAACTAAGCACTAGGTAATGGATGCCACAGACACCAGGTGTAGGTAATGGGTGCCACATACCCTGTTTGACTTTCTTAAGGGACAGCCCTTGTTCATAGGGGTTTTCCTCATTGCTGTTCCTAAGTCCTTTTCTGTTCCTTTCCAGTCACCTCCTTCCCCTCTCTCCTACTTCCATTCAATTTCCTTCTTTCTAAGGCTCTCTTTCTCCTCCTCCCTCCCTTCCACCTTCCTTCTGTATATCTTCTTTTTCAGTATCTATTCTGTCATGCTATTCTGTGTTAGTCTCTCTCTAGAAGACAGTGGAATTTAGAGGCTCCAAAGAGGAGTTAAGTGCCTCCTAGTCTTTACTTTGGAGGCTGAGATTAAAGCTGACAGGGAACAATTAGAATGCAATTTTAGGAGCAGCCGTTCATAGCCTACATCATATTTCCTGCTCACAAATCTACCGGCTGAGCTATTCACATGCTGTCATTTCAGGAAAAATTGTTTATACATCACATAATGCTAGTCTATGTTGTGTCTGTTAGAGCCCTGGCGAGGACTCCGTCCTGGATTGGACAGTTGGACGCATGCACATGGTCAACACAAAACATGAGAGATCCATATTTGGGCATGAGCATGCCTTAAACACTAATGGGGTTTGGCACAACCGTGGCTCTGGAAATCCAGCCCACAGATCAAGTCACACATCAGGGAAAATCAAAACAGAATTAAGTTGGCCACTTTTTCTTTACATAGACATAGGAGGCATTTTGAGTTAAGTCTGTGAAACCTTGTTTTTCATGTTCACATCAGCATTTGGGCATGGCCAAATGTTATCAGTGCTCTATTTTATACAACTTTTTCCCATGCTCAGATGGAGGCCCGTATACAAACCCAAAGCATGGGAGCACATGATCAAATGGTACTTTTTTTTTTCCCCTTAAGAACTTTGAGATCTCTGGATAAACACCCATCTGCCTAGGACAGTTTGCATATGTTCCTGCTCAGTGGATGGGGAATAAACACGGCTGGGCCCAAGATCTTCGGAAGCAGAAGGACAAGCACTAAGTCTCAGGGGACAACGCAGATTACTGGCTCCCCATTATCCTTGGCGTGGCCTTCTCTGGACCCCCAAACTTGAACCTTCTCAGACGCACCCTCCATATTTCTTTTTATGAATTCAGCATCTCAAGTGCCTTGGTTAACCCTTTGTTCGCCTAATTCTCTTTCCTTCTGGTCTTGGCTAGTGTGGCCCTTTCTCTTCCACTTTCAACGTTTCCGAATTGTAATCATCCTTCAGCTTCCAGGCTGCGTGTTACTTCCAAATGGGATCACTTAATCTTCGTAGCACCCTCTGCCCCTTTAAAGGTGCTTGTCATCTTCCCTGTGCGTCTACCTGTACTGTAACCTAAGAGTATTCTGGTATCACTAGAGGGAGTGCTAGACAAAAAGAATGGAAAGTTGCAGGACCTGCTGGTGACTCTGATTCCAGAGATAAGAGCTTGCCTCTCTAGGTTCCCCTGACGCTCCCGCCCCACTCCAGCATCTACCCTGTACTGCCTCTTTCTAAAACACATGCTTGCTTTTGGGAAGGTAGAGAGGAGAGATACTGATCTGAACTGGAAAAGAAAAACAATGGGAGCGATCAGGAACGAAGCTGCAAGAGTTTTCTCGCTGCCATCTGCTCAGCCGAAAAGCTTGCCCAGTGGCCAAGATAGGAAATTAAATGATCAAGGCCGCGCAGGAGGAGACAGAGAAGAGACCTCGAATGAGACCAACGCTGACCCTTTGTACTCCAGGCAACCTAGAAAACGGGGGGCTTGGCTAGTCAACCAGAAGCTGCAGTAAATACATCAGAGGTCTTGAATGAGAACCCTCTAATTTGCACCCCTTTTCCTCTCCAGAGCTGGGGGAAAATGCTGAGGGACACAAAGTTCAGGATCTCTGCTTTCTCATGTAATTCAAAGATTTGCTATCTATCTATACCCACGCATATATCCTGTCAGTTGAGCCCATGTCTTTATCCAATGCTAAAATATACCTGGGAGGGGAAGGCCTGGTGAAGGGAAGGAATGGTGCTTTTGCAGGTCCCGTGTTATAAGGAATTTGGCTAGCCTTTGTCTCTGGTTCCTGGGAGGGAGGCTCAAATCCTTGGAATTTCCTGAGTGACTGGAGTGTCCTTGTTATTTGTGGTGGGGTCCCCAGAACACATCCGAGTTTATGTCAATGAGATGAATCAGGAGGGGGACGATGATACCAGAAAGACCAACCACGTGGTGAAAAGGCTGGGGCTTTGAGCTGTGTGATACCAACCCCATCGATAAGGACAGGGACTAGAAACTGAGCCATGTGGGTAGTGATTTATTTACTTAGTCATGCCTACATAATGAAATACCAGTAACAGCTCTAGACGTGGAAGCTGGGGTGAGCTTCCCTGGTTGTCATACCTCCACGTACCAGAGAGTGACGCTCACTGAAAACACGGAAGCTTTGCATTTGGGAACCTCCCGGACCTCACCCTGTGCGTCTTTTCTTTTGGCTGGTTCTGATTTGTATCCTTGTACTCTATAAAACTGTAATCACAAGTAAAGTACTTTCCTGAGTTCTGTGAGTCATTCTAGCAAATGATCCAATCTGAGGGGGTGGTAGGCACCCTCTAATTTACAGCCAGTTGATCGGAAGTGCAGGTGGCTTGGGGAGCCCTACATTTGCAGTGTCTAAAGTGAGGGTGGTCTCATGGAGGCCTGTGCCCTCAACTGTGAAGTCTAACTCCAGGGAGTTGGTGTCAGAAGTCACTGCAGCAGGATAGTAAGTGTTCACAAGTCAAGATTTGGAACAGAACGATACTATTCCTAAATCTAGAGACCTGAGTTTCCCATAAGAACCAGAACCCAAATAACAACTCCATGCTTACATGTGCCAGGGGCAGGGCTGTGTCTGAAACAGCATTATGGTTCCCTATATAACCAGTGTACAATCTTAAACTGTGTTTGTTGAATGAAGTAAAGAAGTGACATTACTGTCACTAATTTTTAATGTTATCAAAGTTTTGTACAAAGCTATACGCCTTCTATGCCTAAGTTAAAAAGAGAGAGTGAAAATATATGCATCAAAATACTAACAGTAATTATTTCTGAGTAGAAGAGTTGGAATTTTCAAAAGTGTATGTTCCTTTTTGCTTGCTGGTCTATTTACACTGTTTTGCTTTAAAAACCTATCAGATAAGGTTAGTTGTGGCGGGAAGGGGACAGTAGTAGTGGCAAATGGCTGGGAATAGAAGAATGTTTTCTAAAGGCAAAATAAGGCATTGGGCTCTTTCTAACACTTCTCGTGCATAACTTACGTAATAACGATTTTCTCCTGTTGGTGTCATTTTGGCTCTGTGATCTTGGACAAGTCATTTCACCTCAATTTCACCATATGTTAAATTGGAGCTTAACCAAGATGACGGCTAATATTTCCTTCTACTCTAAAATTCTAAGTGCATATCTAAAGACTTAGGTTTATGTGCCCATATCTCCCAAACATCCACAGATGTTGGAGGTGATGCAGAGGAGTTCTTAAATAGGTGAGCCCCTCTAGGGGAATATTTGCATAAAGCTGATTTAGCAAGTGAAAAATGGACTGTGACAGATTAATGCTGGGAGACTTGATCTGCTCAGTATCTGGCCCACGCAGCCTGGTCTGATGAGATCTTCAAAGTCATATGGTCCCTATTTGGTTTTACAATAAATAACTCAGACTTATGAGTTAGACATCAATTAATGAAATCATCTAGCCCAGAGGAGAGCAAGCCTTCTGGGCAGTCATTTTGGAAGCACAGACCATCCAGTAGATTTGCCAAGCCTGGGGCTTGTAGTCTTGCTGGTGATAGAAATGGTAGCATTCCTCCCAATTCCAGATAACCTTTGCTCTGAAATATACCAACAGTTGCCATAGGGATCAGGGAGGGATTGGGTACCACAGACTTTACTGATGACAAAAGGCCATTCTAATACTAATCAGAGGTTGGCTCTGTATTGGGAAGTATTGTACGGGGTCCATAGGTAAAGAACAAGAAACTGCTGATAAAAGTATGCTTACTTAATTTGTTGTTTATATCCATCTTGGAAGGATATAGAAAGGACTCCAGGTAGAATTGTTTTGGAAACAATTAAAGAGCATCTTGAAGCATCATGTTTCTGGTTGAGAAAGAAAATATTGACGTGTTCAGATATATTGAGAACCAAACCCACCACGAGTCCTCAATAAATATCAAGCAATCAATCAATTCTCCAGCCACAGAGAAGCTTCCTGTTCCAAACATGTAGTCATGGAAGGAAGCTTGGCCCAAGACCTATCTCTCTTTTCCAAATGATATGGTTCCAAAATCCAGGAAAAGTTCTGGGTTTTTGTTTTTTTTTCCCCTGCATCCCACAATAACTGACGGCACAATCCTTGGCCGCTCTGGCAGCAGTAATTTCCAGATAGAGGCACCACAGCAATGATGTTCTGCCATGCACTGGTCAAACTGTGCAACTAGTGGACAGAGGACCTCAAATTATCACCAGAAGCTGACTGGAAGTGGCTGTAGCTATTTTCAGAAAAGCTCTCAGTAAAAACTGATGTGATTTTGGAAGTGGAGATCTATTGTATGGAACTCTTTAGCAATGAAAGTACTTGCTAGAAGACAGCTATAAGCTGCATTTATCTGAGTCAGTTTTACACCATTCAATATGCTTCAAAGGTGACATTCTGCATTTTTTTAATTTAATGATACATATATTATAAATTTTACCTCTAAGTGTTGGGAAAGAGAATGTTAAAAATCCACTGTAATGGCTGACAAGCTACTGACAATTTTTAAACATGGCTATTGCAAAAACGATTACCACTGAAGCTTGGACATTTGGAGTTACCCACTTTTCAACTTAAAATACTGAAGTTTCACCAAATGTGAAATCACTTCTGAGGGTTCCACTTTTTACACTGCCCTTTAAAATGATGCATGTTTTAATGGTACCTTGGGCACATGATTTGCAAGACTGTTTCAGTTGTAACTTTATAGAGCTTTTGATGGACCATTTGTCTTTGGCTTTTGGAAAAGGGAACTACAGTTATGTGATCATATATGTTTTCTATTTAATAGCCATGTATCAAATCTCTATGCACTTCTTAGTGTGGTGGGTAATAATTTGATATATTAACTATGTGAGGTTTTTTTTTTCCTTTGCATTTTTTAGCCCTGTGATCCCATGAGCATCTCCCATTAGGACCATTAGCCATATGGCCTCCACTGGAGGGCAATTTTAGAGGAGACGGGTGAACAAAGGGGCAGCTTACGAGTTTAAATTCAAAAGCTGCTTATGCCTGAGTGTGACAGAAGAAGTGATGGCAACCGAACTGAATGAATCTCTCTAGGGCTCTATCCCTCACCTCAACCTAAAACAGTGCTCCTTAGAGCCGCCAAGAGGGGAGAGCAGGGAGGGTTGTGAGTGGCCATAAGGCGGGACTGGCTCCTGTGCCAGGCTGGAGGGTGAGTAATCAGGTATAGAGAGTTGGGCCTGTTTTCCGCTGTAGGTACCTAGAGGTGGCCAACCTCCACAGAGTTCCTTTTGTCACCACGCCTCTGGAAAGCAAGCTCAATGCGATACAGCAGTCAGCGGGATCAAGGGAGGAAAGGGAAGGAAACTGTTTGGGGAGTCTTGAGACCAGGGCAAGCAGCCGCGGCAGCAGCGCTCTCTCCCGGGCCCTGGCCGTGTGGCTTAGTTGGCTGAAGCATCGTCCCAATGAGCTAAGGCTGCGAGTTTGATCCCTGCTCAGGGCCCATGCAAAAATCAACACACGAATGCATGAGTAAGTGAAACAACAAATCGGTGTCTCTCTCACAGATCAATTTTAAAAAAAAAGATATGCCCTGGGGTTTCTAGACAGAGGTCTGATAATACATCATTCATTGTAGCAGATGCCAAGAAAAAGAGGCCCAAGTACCTCCAACCTCCTCAATATTTCATCCCCTAAACCCACCCCAGATACCATGCTAAGGAAGACTCTCTCAAATCAACCCAAATGCCATTATTGCTAAAAACAAACAAGCCCCAGGTACCACCCCAGGTACCACCCCAAGTACCACCCCAGGTACCTGGTTGCTAAAAATGGCCCCCTGAATCCACAAATCTCATAGAAGTAGGTAATGAATATCCTCAAATTTGCAGTCAGTTGGTCAGAAGTGCAGGTGGCCTGGGGACCCAAGTTTGCTGCTGCTCTAACCTTAAAATTACTGATCAAATGTTAGAATTGACTAGATTGTGTGTTGGCTGTCACATAAAGAGAGAAATAAAATCAAGGGAAAATCTAGATTCTTAGAAATTTATAGCCTGACTGACATACCTCCAGCATAATGTGAAACAAATATTTCCCTTATTGTCTGCACAAATGTAAACAACATACTGAGCAGAAAACAGACACAAAGTAAACCCTGACTTAGTTAAGGTCAAAAATTAAAGGTTTTTCTGGTGAACAGAAAGTCACTAGAAGGCTGGGACTCTAGTCTCAGCCCCGCCATTCACTAGCCACGTGAACTTAGGAGAGTCGCCTGGGCTTTCTGAGACTTTGTTTTGTCATCTGTAAAGTGGGGGTAATGCTACTCTACTTCACGATGACTTGCACAGGGTCATGGTGAAGGTCAAATAAGAAAAAGTATGTGAATGTTTCTCTTGAGTATCATGTCTTGTCTTGTCATGTCTTGTCTTCTCTTCTCTCTCTCTCTGCCCCACCCCTCCCCCCTCCCTCTCTCTCTCTCTCTCTCTCTCTCTTTTCCTTTCTCTCTCACTCTCTCTTTCTTTCTTTCCAACAGAAATATGGAGACATCAGTTCCAATAATCAACAAGAATACTGGGTGGTATATACTTAGGTTTTTCAAACGGTCTATCCTCAAGATCTAAGAAGCAAAAGCTCACTTGAGATTTCAAATAATTCTTCTTAACTGATATATTAGGAGAATAATTGGTAATCTGACTATTATCAGCATTAAGATTTTAATCATATCTAAATCCGGTAAGTATGGAAGGCATAATGTCTCCCTACCTCACCTTCCCCCCAAATACCAGGAAAAACCCCTTAAAATTGGTGTGAATCTATTTGTAATTTCCTGCAAACATGTGTTCATTTTTACTTTACAAGGTTGATTTTTGAGTCTTTTTCTCCTTTTTTTCAAATTAGTCCTTGATATCAGAAGAATGTATTGCAAAAATGATGACTCACCGAAATAAAGGATGTCAATCCTCTTACGTTTCATCTCACAGAAAGTTAGAGGCCAAGAAACAATGAGACGCTGCAAAGAAACAGGAGCATAAAAACTAGGACTGGTGATGGATAAACTAACTCTGGGAGTGGTGGTAGGCAACGCAGAATTATTCAGGCCTGGCACCCACCCAGGCCAGTGCGGCCCACGCTGAGGCATGCTTGCGATAGGAGGCCATATATACTCAGACACAGCCTGTCTTTTTGTACACTTAGAGCTATTATGAAGTTGTTTCTTGTATATGTAATCTTTATATCATGCTTTACTACACAGTAAAACTTTGAGACATATATATTACTGTACTTTATATGCATGACAAGAGGTTTTCAAAGATGATTGGACTATACACACTTCCTGTCTTAAATAGTGACTTTGGAATCAAATCTCCATATAAAATGGAATTTCATTACATACCTTTTCTTTCTTCAGTATATTTTATTGATTATTCCATTACAGTTGTCCCATTTTTTCCTCCCCTTTATCCCCCTCTACCCTGCACCTGCTGTCGCACCAGCACTCCCCGACCCCCTTAGTTCATGTGCATGGGTCGTACATATAAGTTCTTTGGCTTCTCCATTTCCTATACTATGCTTAACCTCCCCCTGTCTATTTTATACCTATCATTTATGCTCCTTATTTCCTGTACCTTTTCCCCTGTTCTCTCCCTTCCCCCTCTCTGCTGATAACTCTCCATGTGATCTTCATTTCTGTGATTCTGTTCCTGTTCTAGTTGTTTGCTTAGTTTGTTTTTGTTTTTTTCTTTTTAGGTTCAGTCGTTGATAGTAGTGAGTTTGCTGTCATTTTACTGTCATAGTTTTGATCTTCTTCCTTTTCTTAAATAAGTCCCTTTAACATTTCATATAATAAGGGCTTGGTGCTGATGAACTTTAACTTGACCTTATCTGGGAAGCACTTTATTTGCCCTTCCATTCTAAATGATAGCTTTACTGGAGAGAGTCATCTTGGGTGTAGGCCCTTGCCTTTCATGACGTTAAATACTTCTTTCCAGGCCCTTCTTGCCTGTAAGTTTTCTTTGGAGAAATTGGCTGATAGTCTTATGGGAACTCCTTTGTAGGTAACTTTCTCCTTTTCTCTTGTTGCTTTTAATATTCTCTCCTTATCTTTAATCTTGGGTAATGTAATTATCATGTGCCTTTATGTGTGTGCTTCCTTGGCTCCAAATTCTTTGGGACTCTCTGAGCTTCCTGGACTTCCTGGAAGTCTATTTCCTTTGCCAGATTGGGGAAGTTCTCCTTCATTATTTTTTTCAAATAAGTTTTCAATATCTTGCTCTTCCTCTTCTCCTTCTGGCACCCCTTTCATTACATATCTTAATTGTCAATTCTTGCTAAGTTGAACAAAATTTAAATATGAAAGAATCGTGCAACTCTCTAAGGCAGAGTCATCTTATTCATACCTATCTACCTTTGGAGAGGTATATGATTTCCAATTTTTTTGGAAGTAAATACCCATACTAGATTTATAGACCTTTTGATGATATTTGTACCCCTTTGCTAACCTGTTCATTTCATTTACAGCTAACCCAATTCCAAGGCTGACATTGCATTTTCAAAATCCACAGGAATTTGGCTTCCAGAGGTGCTGGCTTCACAAGTGGAACAGAAGGTAAGGTGAGTAAGGCGTCACACACACAACCAAAGCATGACACGGGACACAGGTGTCTGATTTGAAACCGATCCATTTTAATCACATCCCAAATTAGGAAGTTAGACATGCACGCCATCCTCAGCAAGGAATAATGCACGCAGGGAGTCAAAGATAATCTTTAAATGTCTGCTTTGATTTTGCTAACAATCTCTGGAGACCCAAATGAAATTTTGGTGAGAATAATCTTGCAAGCACACTGAAGAAAATATTATAAACATTTTCAACATGCAAAATTGTGATGAGATCCATTTTTCTGATACCTTTCAGACTGCTAACTTCTAAAGAGCAAATTCTGCAATACCGAGTGGCTGTAACAAGTATTCCCAGCCCAGGAGAGACTTGAGAAAATGGAATCTCTGCATTTTTTATTCCACTGGGGTGTTGGTGCACAGAGTAACATTCCTGTTAGAAGGGGGGCAAGTGGAAAATGATGGCAACTGGTGACATTAATTTTGTTCGTAAAGTCGTCATTCATGGCAAAACCAAACCCAGAGCCCCATCTCCAAAAATGCGGAGACTATGATTGACACCAGCTATGTCCCCCTGGGAACATGTCTGTAGAGGATACCTGGTCCAATGCAGCCACACTGATTAGGCTTTAAAAATAGTTACTTAAGCCCTGACCAGAGTGGCTCCATTGATTGGGTGTCCTCCTATAGAGAGAAGAGTCACCGGTTCCATTCCCAGTCAGAGCGCATGTGAGAGGCAACCGACAGATGTGTTTCTCTTACACGTCGATGTTCCTCTCCCTTTCCTCCCTCCCTTCCCCTCTCGTTAAAAATAAATAAAATCTTTTTAAAATATAGTTACTTAAAACACTAATTTTCACACAATTTCTATGGAATCGTGTTTCAAAGGGCACAGAGGAGACCAGTAGATCCGTCTCTACCAAAACATTTCACTTTTATCTGTTTTATATAGTGTTTTGTTTAAGATTTCATGTTTTAAAAGTTCCACCATTTTAAGAATTTTGAAAACTACTGATCTAAACTGCAGTCCTGTTATTTTGTTTTTCCACTCGGACCTAAATAACACCCCAGGCGATGAGTTTCAGAGGTTGACGATGAATAGACTTAGAGAGTGTCCTTGAATCAATTTTCAATGGAAGCCTTTTCACATAATTGAATACTGTCTGGGCCTTGAATTATGTGAGAACAAACCAGAAACACCTGTGTGACCAGGCATTCCTTCAATGTCTGTCATCTCTCCCCTGCCACGTCTCATTCTGTCCAAATACTAGAAACCAGTGACTTCCAATTGGTCTTTGGCATCATTTTCATATCTTTATGTTTGAATTTCCTTCTAATAAGATAAGTCTTGGTAAAATGAAAACTTAGCCTCCTTCTGTTTTTCAGTCCAAGAGCTTCTTAGCCTTCCCTCCTTGCTGATCAGCCTTGCTGATCGGAAACATCTTTTTCAGGTCATTTTGGATGGTGAATTAGAGATATGAGAGCAATCATCACAATTTTTCTGGCCCAGCGTAAAACTCAAATGTCCCTCTAAGTCAGAGTAAAGCTCTGTGGTTTATCTTCCCTGCAGCAGGGAACGACAAAGGCCTTCCGTGGTCATGCTGCTCCCTCTGATAGCTGGGTGGTAGGGCCCATCCATGGCTGGCCAGTGTTGACACCTTTTAGCCTTCAGCTTCTAACACATAGCTCCGGGTCCGTGAGGAGTCATGTTCAACGTTAAGACTTGCTCTTCCACTGAGTGACCCCTTGAGGGGCAGAAAAGGTGACACTGGTTTTAAGAGAAGAGCTTCACTCGGAGGAGACCAGTTCTCATTAAGGGAACGCTCTCTGGCTTGAGCATGGGGCATCCGCATTGACCCTGGTCCCTTGCAGGGCCCACCCGCCAGTCTTCTTAAAGAGTGTCCCACTCCAGCTACTGAGCGCCTGGGAGTAGAGGCCCGCTCATGTAATTTTCACAGCAGGTCACTCTGAAGAGGCCAGTGTGGCCGGGCAGAGGAGGAGGAGTGCCGTCTTATCACAAAGCCTCCTTTGATAGAATCAAGCACACTCGACTGGCTGATGAACCCCAGGCCTCCCAGGGCCACCCTCAGTACAAACAGGCATCCATTCCTGCTCTCTGAGGAGTGGCTGTCTGAGAGAGCCTTACAGAGCTGGGACTTACAACGTCCCGACAGAGCGTTCCTCGAGGATGCTGCCAGAGACGGCATTGCTGAGCGCCCCTGGCTTTGCGAGGGCCACAGAGGAGGAGCCTCTACCACAGCAAAGCCCACAAGGCCCAGGCTCCTCACCCTGACAAGGATGGAGCTGACCACGCTGTTTCCACCCGCCAAGCCAAACCCAGAAGAAATGCTTGACTGGACATGGTACGGAGTTTTTCTGTTGGCCTCTCAGGTTGACCCACTGACCAAACACGATACCCCACCGCTGCTTGGGATTTTGCAAGTTTATAATCCATACAGAAGAAACATTGTTATATAAACCTTGCCAAGACTATAGGCCTTTTAAATTTCCAACTAAGAAGCCGAAGAAATTTATGGCCGTGTTGCTAGATGGGGAGGCCAAGTAAACTCACAATGTTGATCTTAGGTCTGTTTAAGTTTCTCTTGCCTTCTGGCATTTTAAGCAGTAGTGGAAAGAAATCATTTACTCATAGGTGCATTAAGCATTTGGAAACACAGGGTACCGGGGAAGAGCATTAGAAACATGATTGATGGGACACGTGTGGTCCTGGCCTGTGGAGGGCAGGATTTCATGCCAATACTGCAGCCATTCCTGTCACGGGTGGCACGAAAACCTAACAGTACCTTTGTGCAATAAATAGAGTGAATTATACGAAGGCTCAGTTTTCCTACCAGGGAAGTCTTGGTAATTAACCAGCCCTCCCCCCACACCCCCATAAAAGGACACACAGCTTGGAAATGGAGCTAGTCATCATATAAGGAAGATCCAATTGGCCCCAAAGTACAAGGACATGGCTTTTTAATGCACGTTTTCTCTGCTCCTTTATAATTAGTTCTGGGTCTCCTGCTTTTTGTGCCTGCAATGATTGCAGGATTAGCAACAGGAGTCATTCAAGTTCAGGTCCTTTTAGGGCTGTAGTGGTTCAACAGTTGGTATTTAGCGTATGATTCGGCCTCCATTTGCTCATTGCATGTCTTTGTGGGGGAATCTGAGATTCGATCAACAAAGAATACTTTCTGCGAAGAGCTGCAATTCTCTGGGCTTCCTGGAGGAGTATGAGGCAAAATGCTGTGGGAATCTCCACTCTTGCCCAGAGTTGGAAGTGAAATGAAGGAGCCTATTTTTACATGCCAGATTACCTTGATTTAATACAAGATGAAATGCAATCTGATATGAGAACTGGTAATGGACTAACAAATGACTCAAGTAAAAAGTCATTTTAATGTAAAGTCCTGGACATGATGTATAACCTTCCTGGGAAGGCTGCTAATTGTGCGCCCCTAAGGTTCATGGCTATAGGAATTTTCTGGATGTGACGCCTAACCCTTATCTACCCTCCTCCAGCCGTCTCCACTTTAGTGCTCACTTGTGTGTAATCTGAGTATCTTATATAAGAAAAACTTGCTGGAGTGGAGAATGGAGAAAAATATGCCTTAATAAAATTTATAATTTAACAATTGTATACGTCAGACTAGAATTTATTGGAATAACATCTCCTAAGAATCTTCCATATCCCAGCTACCACAGGGACCAAGATCTTTAAAAGAAAAGGAATACCTTAGAAATTTTTTCAAGCTGAAGAAAGCTGAACTTATTTAAAGTATATAGGGTTTTTATAGACATAAGGAATAGTGGAAGGATGGATGGATAGAAGGAAAGAAGGAAGGAAGGGAGGGAGGGAGGAAAGGGAGGAGGAAAGGAAGGAAGGGAAAGAAAGAGAAAGAGGGAAACGGAGGCCTTGGTTTCAATTTCCCTGTAGCAGGAATGACTGTCTTCTGCTTCCCATCCCTTTAGTCTCCACCCTACTCCCATTAAAGTTTCTTGGATTTGTGTATCTTTAGATGCAGACACTTTCTTCACTCAGGAAGTTATTCTCCTCACGCCTTGTGAGGTCTTGGAACAAAAATTAGTTGAGAAAGAAACAACTGATGCTTCTCCCTCCAGAAAAAAACCCCACATTGCATCATGTAGCTCGAAAAAAAGTTTGTTTGGGGGGGTTGGAGATAGTGTTGGGGGAGGAAGTTGTGGGGGAGGAAGGCAGAGGGGAGGAGAATCTCGTTTCCTACATGTGTAATTTTTCTCCTCAGGGGAATACACGAGCCAGCAATCACTGTCTGCAAACGTGGTTTGTAGGGAACGAAATGAACACAAATAGCATCTGACTGGGTCCAGCCTCGTAAGTCGGAAGGGTGTTTGTGTCTGTGAGGATTCTGAGTCTCGATTTTTTTGTTTAATCTCTTCATGTTATCCCTCATTCTCAGCCCCAGTAACCCCCCCCACCCCTACCCCACCCCCACCCCAAATACTATCTAAGACTTTTCTTAATAGTCCACCCAAAACATTTTTATGAAAAGTAGCTTTTATGCTCAGAAAGTTCATCGCTCGCTCCATTGAAGGCGGGGAAACGTGGTTTGGCAAGGCTCCGTTTATTGGTCTATAAATCATGGTCACTGTGTCTGACCCAGCCGCTGGGGTGCCTGGGGTCAAGGGACCCTTTCCGAGCTCAGAGGCTCCGAAGCTTCTCTCTTTGCTGGGCTCTTAATCAACTCTCCAAAGGCAGAAAGAACATCAAACAACTAAGATGTCGGAGAAGGATTGGTGACTTAAATGATGCAGCCTCTGCTTGAGAGAAAGAATTTCTTAGAGATTCTTCCCTATAGTAAGCAACTTTTCTAATTACTTGGAGGCAGATGAGGGACTGGCAAAGGAGAAAGAAGAGGTCACACCAAATAATACAAATGATTTAAACCAAGAGCGAAGACATACCAGTAAATATCAACCCTTCTGAGCTCTCTCCTCTTAAAAATAAAGGTAATAATAACTGCTTCCATGTGTCCCTGAGGGCTCAGGGACAGCACCCTAGCACACTGCGGGATGCCCCGTCTCCCGGCCAGCCTGCCCTGGTCAGATCCTGGCTCTCTGTGCTTCAATATTGCTCATCTGTAAAACGATCATTACAGAGAAAAGACATGTGATGCGTTTGCAATAGCCAGGTATGCGTTAAGTGCTCAGTAAAAGTTAGCTGTTAACACAACATATGTCAAGTGGCTAGTATGATATCTAGGAACCCAGTGAAGGTAGCTTTCCCTACCCACAATTCTGAATTATCCAAAACAAAGCAGCATAAAATAGTACAAGAACATGACTTTTGATGCTTGTCAGATCTGGGTTCAAATTCTAGCTCCTCCATTCACTAGCTATGTGATTTTGGACAAATTATTTTCTTTATGCCTTGGTTTTCTCATTTCTAAACTAGATAACAACGTCTACCCCCACAAGGTAGCTATGAGCACAAAATCAGCAACCCCACAGGAAAATGTTTCATTGGATGGTGATGTCTGGCTTAGAAACTTTCAGAAACCGAAGATATAGGCTCAGTGTACATTGATCTTATAAAATAAGCATCTACTGAACTCCCACTGTAGGCAGGTGCTCCAGTGCTAGGTACTGAATATACAAGGGTGAATACCACACAGTACTGCCTCAAGAAACTTCAGATCTAGGGAAGGAGACACATAGGAAACATCATATTAACTCTCTGTGGTTCTTGGTAGCATCAAAGCATATTCAGAAGACCAGATAAGACTTGAAAACATAACCGTTCCCTTGCCTGATACATCTTTCTCCAAGTCTTCACCAAAGCAACTCCTACTGTCAGTCAGCTCTCGGACTGGACTTTACTTGGCCAAGGAAGGTTCTCTGAACTTTAAGGTCTTACACCCTAGGAAAGCACCACATGTTCCCCACTTCCTAACATTCATCAATATTTAATGGCCTGTTCATTACCTCAGCCCACGAGCATTTCAGGGATGTGTTAACTGATTCACTTGCAAAATACAGTATAAATCTTCTATACAAGAAGATCTGCCATGCCCCCCAAAACTGCTCATGGGTAAATGAACTGATGGTGAGTTGACTCAAGAATTCTAGGGGACCTTAGTGCCTAGTCTCTTGTCTGAAGGAGTAGGAGGTAATTCTGTGATCACCAATACAATTTAATGAGTCAAGAGTTACTTTGAGAGTCCAGAAATAACCCTTCCTGTATATGATCAAATGATTTTCAGCAAAGGAACCATGACTATCAACGGAAAAAGGGCAGTCTTTTCAACAAATGGTGTTGGGAAAACTGGATATACACATGCAAAAGAGTGAACTTGAACCCTTAGAGCCATATATAAACATCAATTCAAAATGGATCAAAGGCTTAAGCATAAGAATTAAAACTATAAAACTCTTAGAAGAAAACATAAGAGAAAGCTTCATGATTTTGGATTTAGCAATGATTTCCTGCATATGACACCAAAGGCACAGGCAAAAGGAAAAAAATAGATAAATTAGGCTATGTTAAAATTTTTAAATTTTGAGCATCAAAGGATCCTATCAATAGAATGAAAAGGCCGCCCAAGGAATGGGAGAAATATTTGCAAATCATAAATCTGATAAAGGGTTAATATTGAGAATATATCAAACTCTTATAACTCAAAAACAAAAAAAAACCTAATCTGATTTGAAAATGGGAAAAGGACTTAAATAGACATGTCTCCAAAGAAGATATATAACGAATGGCCAATAAGCTCATACAAATGTGCTCAATATCACTGATCATTAGGGAAATAAATGCAAATCACAATCACAATGAGATCCCAGTTCTCACCATTAAGATGGCTATTATTAAAAAAAAACCAGAAAATAATAAGTTTCAGAAAAGATGTGAAAAACTGTGACTCTTATGCACTGCTGGTGAGAGTGTAAAAGGATGTAGCCACTATGGAAAAGAGCATGATAATTTTCCTAAAAAAATTAAAAGTAGAATTGTTGTATGATGTGGCAATTCCACTTCTGGGTATATAACCAAAAGAATTCAAAGCAGGGTCTCAAAGAGATGTTTGTATACCTATATTCATATCAGCATTTTTCACAACAGTCAAAAGGTAGAAGCAACCCAAGTGTCCACCAGTGTATGAACAGGTAAAGAAAATGTAATATGTATATACAATGGAATATTATTCAGCCCTCAAAAAGAAAAAATTCTGGCACATGCTACGATATGAATGAAATTGGAAGACATTATGATATGTGAAATAAGCCAGTCACGAAGGACAGATACTGTATGATTCCACTCATTTGAGGTACCTAAGGTAGTCAAATTCTTAGAGATGGAAAGTAGAGCCATCATTGCCAGGGATCCGGGGGAGAGGGAAAGGAGGAATTGTCAGTTAATGGCTATAGAGTTTCAGTCTGAGAAGATAAAAAAGCGTTCTAGAGAGGGAAGGTGGTGATGGCTGCACAAAAATGTGAATCTACTTAATGCTTAGCCAGGCACTCAAAGTTGATTAAAACAGCAAATATTATGTTGTATATATTTTGCCACAACTTAACAAATAAAGTTAAAGATTTCCTCTGAACTGAAAGCATTTCGGTCATGAAAAGAGTCTGAGAATCCCACCCAGGTTTGAAGTGTGAGGTTATCCCAAGTGAGTTAGTTAAGTCAGGTTTCTTTGAAAGGCTGAACGTCAGCGTGAGTTCAAGCAGGCCGGTGAGGAGAGAAGGCAGGTACAGCTTGACGGTGTTTGGAACCAGGCTGGAGTTTGGAAAACCCAAAGACACTGGTCTGCAAGAGTTGTGCTTCCTGCTTCCTTAGATACTCTTGTCTTTTTCAGGGAAATGCACTCCATCTGGTCTGAGTCAATAGCACTTTTTGAAATACTGCTTTGAAGATTGTGTCGATGTGCAAGAAAACTTTAGCCTATTCTTATCTCCGTTGTTTTTAATGAAGGCGGCTTTGTGATTGGCCAGGAGACGGCAAAGGCAGCAAGACTCCAATTCACATCCAAAGCTCAGGCCTGTGGAGTCTGAGCACTTTCAATTCTTGGTCCAAAGGTAAGGAGCTGTAAGGAAATGCTGCCGAATGAAAGTTGCAGAACTCCAGGTACCAGAAAGTGAGCTGCGATGAGCTCTAACTCCTTACGGCTGCCCCTGCCAAAAGCAGGGGAACAGCGGGAGGCCAGGATCCGGGCCTTGCCTCTCTGTTGCCTGGCGCATGCTCACAGAGACACCGCCTGTGCAAGAGTAACGTGCCCCGCCAGGCTGGTGCCCAGCGTGGGCATGAAAATGGCTCAGTCCAGGAAAGCATCTTAAAACGAAAACAAGCTACAAAGTGGGAGAAAGACCAGGATGCTGGATGGATGCTCTTAACTGTGTAAAATGATTTTTACTCACAGACACAGTATGATGGTTACCAGAGGGAAGGGGAGCGGGGAAGTAGTAAAGGATCAAGGAAACCAAATCCATGGTGATGGAAGATGACTTTACTGTGGGTGGTGCACACACAATGCATTACACAGATCATGTGTCACAGAAATGTACACTTGAAACCTATATAATCTTATTAGCCAATGTCGCCCCAATAAATTTAATTTTCTAAGAAGAAGAACAAGATATAACGTGGGAGGAAGACCAGGATGCCGGAGGGATGTTCTTAACTATGAGAAATGGTCTTTTAAGAAAAAGGAAGCCACACCTATTCATGATTCTTCGCGCCTCCATTGGCGAGGCTCAAGAAACCTCCATGCTGAACCCCATTTAGCCTCGCCTGGGGGACTAGTGGGCCTCTGCTTTTTTGGCCCAAAGCAAACTCATTAAAGGTGCCCCCAGTCAACAGCAATGAGAGATAACAAATAGACTTGTCCCATGGACAGCGTCAGCTTTTAGAAAGCAAACTAGTTCTAAACGTAAAAAACAGAATTCATCCAGCTGTAGATTTTGGCCTGGTTCCCTATCGATTCAGCTAAGAATAACTTCTCTTACAGAAGTGGCTTTCTGGCCTGTTTTATGTGGGTGGTACCTTCATATTTGGGACTCAGGTCCCTTGCTGCTCCTAAAAAAGGAGTACTCAGCCAAGGGGCACTTTAATACTCCGAGCCAGGGAAACTTCCCATAGGAGGTGCCCAGTGGGAGGGTGGGGGGGGCAGTTTCTGAGGGGGCACAACATGAGGGTGCACACAACAGTGTGAAGAAGGAATTTTTCTCCAGAGTTATGTCCAAAAGTCACTTGGAAAAGCAATAGGACCAAGAGACAGCAATTCATATCCCAAACCTAGGGACAGGTGACGTACAGACACTGCTGAGTCCGTCTGAGGCTGTCCATGAAAGGAGCTATTTCATGCCCTGTGGTTGCAGGGCTAGTGAGCTCTCCGAGCCCTTAGAGAGGTGGGCGTTGCTGTCAATGACTCAAGAAACTTCACAGGATTCTGGTCACTCTTTCAAAGTTTTAGCTGACTTCCAAGTTCTTTTTGTTCTGGCCTGGGCTATTGTTATTTTGAAAGACCCAGAATAAATCTCTGTCAATTGCACAAAGTTTAAAACATTAGACCAGTAAGGAAAAAAAAAAAAAGAACCTGGGATTGAAAGATCTAAATATGCACACTGCAGAGGCATGTTTCTGCTGATTTCTGGTAGTTACCGGAATTCTGTCAAGCGGTCTGTGGCAGTTTAAAAACATGGCCGGCCCCCAATTCTTTGACATTTGAATTCCAGTAACTATTTGACAGATTCCTTCCATTGAGAAGTCAAGGGTCCATGTCTTCTCCCTTGTATCCGGGCAGGTTTGTAGCAACGTCAGTCTATAGAATATGGTGGAAGTGATGCTATGTAACTTGCAAGGCAGGTCCTTTTGGGATGCTCACTCTGGGAGAAGCCAGCCACCAGGTAATACGTCAAACTCCCCTAAGACTGCCATGCTAGAGAAGCCATGCCCAGGCACTCTGGTCAACAGCCCCGGCTGAGCTCACAGGTGACAGCTAGTACCCACTCACAGCCGCCCCAAGAGCCACCTTGAACAGGCAGCCCAGTCACGCTTCAGATGATTCAGCCCCATCCAAGTACTGGCTGCAACTTCTTGAGGGACTGTAAACAAGAACCATCTAGCTGAGCCCTTCCCAAATCCCTTATCCACAAAATTGTGAGCAAAGGAAAAAAGGTCATTTTAAGCCACTAAGTTTTTGGGTAATTGGTTATGGAGAAACAGTAGCCTGACGGTGGTCCCTTGGCAGTTTGGTGATTTCAGCAGAAAAGGTGAGGTGGCAACACTGTTTATATACATGTTACAAATTCCCAACGTTAGGTTCATGATTATGGTTTTTGAAAAAATCCAATTCAGTTCTTAATGACCATTATACTCTTAAAAGTTACATATGCACAATTAAAATTACATATAGTCAGTTAACAGAGTACAGTTCTTTATATCTGCATGTTAATATTTATAGTACCTTTGTATCTCATCTTTGTTATACATATATTTTTATTTGTTGGATGGCAAATATTCACAAAGCACTTCTTATATTCCACGTACTGCTTCAAGTGAGTATATTTAATCTTCAGAATGATCCCAAGAGGTAGGTATTATTATTACTATCCCCATTTTATAAATGAGAAAACTGAGTTACAGAGAGATTAAGTATCTAGCTCATGGACACATAATTCTTAAGCGCTGGGTTTGAAATTTGAACCCAGGTAATCTGGTTTGAATCCATGAACTTTGTGACCTTCTGCTGTGTCTCAAATACGCATCATTTTATTCCTAGTTAACACACATGTGCGCGCACACACACATCCACTCCAATGTAGCACACTGAAGTACAAAAGAAGTAATAAAGATGTACAATGTGGGATAATGTCATAAATGTAAATGATCACCAGAACTCAAGTGTGAATATAAAATATGTATTATATGGGCTGCGATGAGTAAGAATCTGACTATATGATATCTGAAAATTAGACTTTATAAGACCATCTATCCATTTATCCCTTGTCTCTAGTTATGAAACATTACACTATAAAACTTTATCATGTAGGGTTATGATGCAACTCAAGCCTTCCCCTTGTTTTCAAACACAGCACAACAACCTTCCTGGGAAACCAACAAAGTTTTTCTAGAACAACTGCAAAATAATACTTTCCATTAAGAAGTTTCCGAATGTGCCAAGCATAGGAGAGGCCAAAGGCACGGAGGCACCATTTAAAGCACCACTCTCCACAGTCAAATAAGTCGCACTATTGCCAGTAAGTGTATAAAGGCAGCTATGTATACTGGCGATACCATGTTTGGCAAGAAAGCAGAACAAGGTATCGGAGAAGCTCCCTTTTCAAACGGCACTGTGGGTGTTAATCATAACAACGACACAAAGTGTGGAGAAACAATTACTATCATGTGTAGTGATTAAGAATGTGGCCTCGAGAGCCAGAAGGCTTAAATCTATGTCCCACTTTTGCTATTGCTAGCAGTCTGACCTTGGGAATGGTACCGACCCTCCCTGTGCCTCAGTTTCCTCATGTCTAAAACAGTGGTAATAGTACCACTGCAGAGCTGCTAAGGGGATTAAGTAAATCAATAACGTAAAGCACTTAGGGCCGTGCCTGGCACAGGGCACCTGCTATATAAATGTTTGTCAAGTAAATAAATAAAATGTGTGCTGACAGATAATCCACCCTGCGGTTGGCTAAAACCACTGGTGTACGATGTAATATACGCATGCACGCATATGAGGGTGAAATGTATAATGACTTCTGTTCTAATTAACACTGAAAGCTAATACTGAAGAAGAACAGACATTTTTGGTTAATAATTATTTGATGAGCTATGACATAAATAGAAAAGGTAAGTTGCTTGAGTATTGATGGGGTACTGAACTATGTGTGCATCGAGGATAGAAGACTAAAATAACTGTCAATTATTTGACAGCACAGCAGTGGCCAAAAATATGCCTCCAAATCTTAATTAAAGGTTGAAGGAAATAATGAAAATTATAAATACTCATAGAATCGACTCATAGCCACCGACTGTCTTTCTGGTGCACTGTATGAAAAAGCAGTGCAATTAGAAGCATTCTGGTTCTACACTGAGCTATCTATTGACCCAGTTATTCCACATAACAAAGAATCACAAAAATCTTTGCGGCATGCAACAATACTTGTACTGCTCACGTAGGGGAATCTTTGGGGATTAGCTTGGCAGCACTGTGGAAGCTGGCTCGGTTCACACCCACGCCCTGGGGTTAGCTGGATAGCAGCTAAAGCTACTGGGGCGACTTGGCTCAGTTCCAAGTGCCTCTCGCCCTCCCCAGGCCTGCTCTCACGGCAGTGAAAGCGGTACAAGAGAGCAAGCAGAAACTCACAAAACCTCTGGAAGGCTGGGCTCAGAACTGGCACACAGTCACTTTACACACTCTGTTGACCAGCGAGCTCAGTGCCAACCCGTACTCGAGGTGTGGAGAAACAAACCCCACCTCTCGTGGCCAGAACTACAGGCTTACACGGCAGAAAGAATGAAAACAAAGAGAAGCAAAGTAAAAGGCTATTCAATCATTCAAAATGTTTCCCCCCCGATACTTTTTCTCTGAGGAATGCATTTTTTAAATGTACCTAAAACTGGTGGGCTGTATTTTTATAAACTGCTCATAATGCACTGATTCTAGAATTCACCCTACAATATCATAAATTTTAAGTTAAAACCATAATTTCTTAATAAGACAAAACTGGAATGCACATGTTTAACTGCCAAGACCTTTTCTGATACTTGAATATTTTTGTCGTTTGTTGGAGGAAAAAAATCACTGATGTAATATTGGACAAATTTTTAAACCATAAATACTATAGCAGAACAGGAAAAAAATACCTTTCACAGCCATAGGCAATCCGAGTGGATTAGGAAACCAGCCTTTAACTCTCAAGTTGAAATTTCAAATTTCCGATTTTAAAACAGTATATATTCTTTAGCTTAGATTGTGACACAATGCCAAAAGAAATTTTCAGTGAAAAAATTCATAATTGCTGGATTTGGGCCTAACCTGAACGCCAAACACTCTGACAAAGCCATCAGCTACCTGATGCCATTGCCAATAACTCATAATTGGAAACTAAGTGTTTCTAAATTAAAAGAAATAATGAAAAAGAAAAGAAACTGATGAGATGTGGAAACAGACCTATGGCTCGAGCTATTCATCGTGGAGCCAAATGACGAGATTACCTTTCAGGAGAATAATTTGGGGGAAGATTACAGGCACTATCGTTCCTAGAGTTTACATGAAAATAGTTACGGCGAATTTTTAAACGTTTTATATATTATTTAAAACTTATGACAACTCTTCTAAAATATACCTAAAATTGGCAGGCTGCACATATGCTCCTTGCCATTATATTGTCTGCATACAATGAAAGTTTGAAAAACAAGTAATAGTTAGCAAATGTCTGAAGAGGAGCGTGCCAACCCTGAGAGTCAGCAGAATATAGATTCTGTACAGTTCCAGGCATTTAACTGATTCAAGGATAGTCATTAGGAATATAGCCATTTTGCATTGCGAACCCCACGTAAAAAGCCTTATTGCCCAATGAGAGAGTAAGAGCAAATGAAAGTATCTCTGTGGAGAGAATTTACCCAAAGTAAATGTCATTATCCACTCACTGTTTACAAGATGCTGGGTCCTAAGCTACATGGTGTGTTAATTTCCTACAACTGCTATAACAAATTACCACAAACTTGGTGGCTTAAAACAATAGAAATTTGTCTCACAGGTCTGGAGGCTCCAGCATTTTGAAACCAAGGTGTCAGCAGGGCCATCCTCCCTCCAAAGGCTCTAGGGGAGAATCTTTCTCTGCTTCGTTTAGTTGCTGGTGGCTGCAGGCATTCCTTGGCTTGAGATACAGCCCTCCAATCCCTGCCTCTGTCTTCAGATGGCCATCTCCCTGTGTGTCTCCTTCTTCTGTCTCTTATAAGGATGCATCATTGGATTTAGGAGCTAAGTGGATAATCTGGAATGACCTCAAGGTCCTTAATTATATCCACAAAGACCCTTTTCCAAAATAAGGTCACATTCATGGGTTCCAGGTGAACAATTTTTGGGAGGGTACCATTCAACCCACTACGAACGGGAAAGAGGATGGTAAAAACTCAGAAGAGAATACAAACAGAAGCTTGAAATTTTTAAATTAAGGATATCAGAGGTAAACATATTATCTCATATAAAATGTGTGTGCATCTGTGCATGCGTGCATGCATAATGACAACCTGAAGGTAGACAAAATGGAAGGAAAGGCCTGGTAAGGGCACACCCCCCTCTATTACATGGCGAGTTTGTGACTAAAGGTTCTGTTTTACTTGCTCTGATAGATACTAAATAATTGATTTTGGTTGTGCCTGGGATTCCAAATAATTAGCATTCCCTTACATGTGCATGCGTGTCGTTCACAAATTCTGTACGCACACATCTGGCTTTAATTTGGGGATGGGAAAAAGGATTAATCTGGAATAACAGGTGGAAAGAATTTCTGCCTGGCTGTGTTACCCTTTTAAATGATAACAAAAATCACCTCTCTAACTTGTTGATTTGGCCTGGCTTTCTTTCTAGGTCTCTGTGGGCCTCATATCACGTCATAAACAGGAAGAGACGCACCTATAAGCCACCATGTCCCATTCATTTTTGTATATAAGCATCTTAGCACATAGACTTTTAAAAGTATTTGCTAAGTGAATACATGAATGAGTGGATAGACAATGAACACACATCGTCTGAAGACTAGAAGTTGTACTAAAGCTACTTAGGACTGTCCCAACCATGAGGCTGAAAACCAGAACGACCCCCTTGCCCAGCCCTGCCCTGCTCCCACCGAGAGGCACTGAACTGAGCCCACATCCAACCGGTGCCAGAGGACCCTTTCCTCAAAGAGTCTCCAGAATGAGACTCGTGTGTCCCACGGCTGCAGAGTCCCACTAATTTTGAAAGTAGATCCTCACTTCTGATGTAATCTTTTCTCAAGAAACCTCTGCATGTCATTCCTGGGCAATGGATGGTCCATGCGGTGCCACAGAGGATGCAGGGTAAAATTCAACTCCTTGTTTTCAGACTGGGGCTGGCTACTGAGCCCGGCCATGCTGGGGAGTCAGTATCCTTGTCAGGTGGCTGCCCACTGTGCATCATCCTTTTCCCATTTATTATGCTGGAATGCCGCTGATGCTTTTGGAAAAGATGAGCAACCGAAAAATGGAGTATAAGCTCCCAAACTGAAAAATTCCATCTTCCAGCTGCTTAATAAGCCAAAAAAACTGTGGAGTCATCGTGACTCTTCTCTTTATCTAACATCCCACAGCCAATTCACCAGTAAATCCTGTCAATCTTCAAAATACACCCAGAATTTAACCACTTCCTGCCGCCTGCACTACTATCATCCTTGTAGAAGACAATCATCCCCCACCTGTACTGGGGTGCCCTCCTAATCACCTTCCACCTTCAGCCTGTATTCCCCTCCAGCCTACTCTTAACAAAGCAGCTAGAATGGTCCTTTTCAGTCAGAGCCTGCCCACCTCCGCTCAAGCCGGTTTTCCTACCTCACTCAGAGGAAATAGCCAAGCTCTCACAGTGGCCTTCAAGGCTCTACCGGCCCAGCCCAGTTTACCTCTCTGACCTTACCTCCTACAATGCCCCCCTCTCTCACCCACTCCGGTCTCAGTGCCCTCCCTGATGTTCCTTGAGGCTCAGCTACTTTTTCTCCGAGAAAAGCGGAATGTTATTTTCTAAAAGAAGAAGAGAAGAATCAAACAGCTGACTTGGGCTTTCTGACTGAGAGTCTCATGGCCCTGAACATTCAGAAGGATCATAGACCCAGGCCATTCTTAGGGCAAGAGCCTTCTGCTCTTCTCCAAGTGTCATGGGGGCCAGACACCAAATACCAAGCCGGCGCCGCAACAGAATTGTGGCTGGGCCTCCACATGTCAGTTTCCTTGAGAATGGACCTGACTCCGATGAGCAAATGAGCCCACAAGCACAGGAGTGAGGGATAAAGCCCTTTCAAACGTACCTGAATAAACCACGGGGCTGAATGTTAACAATTACTCTGTTAGCTGGTGCTACAAGTATTCTGTTTTCCAAGTTATGCTTTCTCAAGAAGAGTTTGTTGACGTTCTACTACCTAAGCTGCAAACTAGAATCAAACGGTTGAAAAAGCAACCAGCATGGGACTGAAAAGACAGATAACCATCAGCAGATCAAGTCAGCATAGGAATGTTTTATTAATCAAATATATTTACATTTCTGGGTCAATTATCTCTAAAAGTGTGCCTGTTTTTCATTTAAACATAATGTAATCCCAGTAGATTCTATCATAAGAGTACAGCTGCATGCATGATCTCATTGGTCCTTTGTAGTTTTGTTTTTTTTAAGATGTGCATTCAATAAAGCTAAAAAAGTAAGCAAATTGTTTACCATTCTAACTGCGGGATAATCATTCTTGTCATTTCAGGGGCCGTTACAGTCCATGCTCCTCACCACCCACAGTGAGCTTCTTCTCATTCTTTTGACTGACTTGTTTAAACTTTTCAAACCTCAAAAAACTGAAACTGAGCACTAACCCTAACCCTTTTAATTGGTAGGAAGATGGAGAGAGACATATTTCTGTCTCAATGGGAATCATTTACAATAAATTTAAAATTAGCATATTAAGGAAATTTACACAAGGCCTCGATAGCATCTAAATATCATATTTCTATTAGCGTACTATTACAACGCTAGATGCCTTCCCCTTAATATAACAAAATAAATTGACTTGGTGACATCAGGTTTACAAAATTATTTTGCTTATCTGAGCCCAAGTCTTCCTTAGTGTCTGAGTCACCACCTTGGCCTTAGCATTTGTATTATGAGGAGGGAGCCTCTTTCATAGGGTACGTATAAGCTCCCAGCCAAAGAATTATGCCTCCATTTTTGTTATTTCATTCTCTCCAAGTTGGGAGAAACTTAAGTACGTGTACGAGATTGTTCAGAGAAAGCAAGCCTACCGAGGTTACATTTTCGCATTAGATAATGCTTGAAAGAGGACCAAGAGGGACTGGGAGTCGGTGGACATTTGGTCTGAAACTGCTGCTCTCACCGACATGTGGTGATCACCTGCTGTGACAGTATTTTTTTTTTTTAACTCCAAAGAGTTCTGCTGTAGAAATGGATCTCCAACTTGTTGAAGTTTATATAGAGATTGTTTTCAGTTGGGAGTGATGTGCCAAGCTTTGGGAGAGAAAGGCAGCAGCAGGGATGTTTCACAAGGCAGGAAACAGGAAATACCAACCGGAGCCTGCCATGTTTGACTGACGGCGAAGGCGTGTGCACCCTTTTCATAAACAAATGTGCCTGTTAGGGTCTGAATTTGGGAGAAAGTAGCATAGATTGCAGTTTCAACACCACAGTAAAGAACTGCCTTGTAATAAAATCGGTTCATAAAGGAATCTTTATGTAAACGGACTTTTTGAACACATCTTACAGTCTCACCTAGATTGTGCCTGGGACCTTGAACTGGTTCCTGAAGTACCTCGTTCATGGACCTGCATTATTGGTGCCTTTGACAAACCAAACCTGACTCCGGCCTTCCTATCTCACTGCTTTAAACCAACAGGCTAACCACATAAGCTCAAGTTCTTAATGGACACAACTGCGTAATTACTCCCCTGACGCCTGAAAAGTAACTCACTTGGCATGCGGGGAGGACAAAGGACGAAAACTAGATCGCACCTAGCTTTGTTCAGGGTGTGTTCCACTTGTCGATAATGTTCAAGCTGAATTCTTTATTTTCGGCCACTGCCCACATCACCTGCCCTCCTGCCTAATGCCATTTGTCCTAAAGTGTATCGCATACTTGAGAGGGTTCTTTTTCTTTTAATGTGGACTTCTAGCTGCATATTCAAAAACATAAAAACAACGGGGTATTTGAAACTCTGCTGTCTGGCAGCACAGATTTGGAGATCACAAAGTCACAATGATGTATATTTTAAGAGTATTTTAGCATTAATGTTAGTGTCGTTTCCGCAAACACATTTTATAAATAAAGTAAACTTGTGTTTATTTTAAAAAGTTCTTGTTCTCAGAAAAAAAAAAATCTTGGAATAAGGAAGGATTTTCCCTTTAAAAAAAGTTACTGTCACGTGGTTTGGGAAGGGGACAAAGTAAAAAAGCAGCTAAGATTAAGTATATATGAGAAAGTTATAATGATAGTATCTTTGTCATAGAGTAACTGAGGGTTAAATAATCCATGTGAAGCAGTTAAAACAATGCCTGACAATAATTGCCCAGTGTAAGTAGCTATCATTATTATCATTCCAATCTACATCTCAGGGAATAAGCTCAGACTTTACTTTTCCATTAAAATCTACTCAACAGACTCTTCCATAATTCTAAATACCATGGTAGCTTCTTAATATATAGGGAAGACAATTCAATAGTTTTATGTCTTTGCTGTTTGTTGACTGACATTTTTAATCATTTTTCATATTGATCTGATGAAACAGCTGACATTCATTACATAAAAGAAGAAATGAAATAAATATTTTAACCGTTAAACACATCTGTGGATTACAGGCTAAACATCTGTGGCAAAGCTTCCACGGATAAAGCAATATATTTTCAGTTTGGCTCTCTCTGCTCAGTTGTACTCGACAGCTGATCACTAGGTTTGTAGAATTTAATCTCGTGAAGGCCTGAAACATGCAGCTCTTCCCAGGACGCCACTTGTTGTTTTGTGGTAGTTCAGAAGTGCTAGTGATGGGAAAACCTCAGACTCGTGGGCGGGTAAGTACCCAAACATCCAGTCACTTCATAAAACGTCTCCAAACCTCTTCACCTTGAAAGGATCCTGATAAACGAACGCCATTTCTGGAACCTACTGTTATCACTTAAAGAAGCGTATGTATCTCTTAGTATCTTTAAAGATTTGATGTCAGGACTTAGTAAAGGCTGTGGGAAATGAAATCAAATTCACAGGAAGGAAGGAAAGCAGAAACTAACTTTTATGAAAGTGTGCTTCCTTAGTTTGCTATTCCGGGCCTGGTTCCTGCAGGCCTACAGAGTCGTCATACGAGGACGGCGGATGTGCTCCCAAACACAGGCTGCCGGGTCGGCTCAGAGCGGCCCACTGACCCCAGACCGCTTCCTGCTTTGTGCCACGTTCCCCATTTTAGACAATTCCACAGATCCTGGCATTTCATTTTTTACATTCATGCAAAACAAAGATAGTAATAAAGTGACTTCGAATACGAAAAGCTATTAAATACTAGCTTTTTACATGAACAACTCTTACAACCAGTAACCAGCCATTAGTTTTGCAGTGGTGTACCAGAGGCCCGGGGCCTCAGTGCGCGACGTCCCTTCCCTGAGCAACTCCAGCCCTGTCCCCATTTGCCTTATCACTGGAATAAGGTCATAAAACCTCTACAATCCTGGCCCTGATTCTGGGATCTTGATATTGTTGTTAAGAACCAACAGCCCAGCGGGTCAAGTTGTGCATCTTAGTTTGTTTGATATATGCTCCCTTCTGGTCCTCAGCTGAGTTTACACTCCTCTGAGTGTCTCAACTGGAGCAATCTCTGTAACTTCACTGAGACAATTGTCTTAGGACTAAAATGCCTGTGTGCTGCTAGTCTCCTGCCACTGGTGCGGGGGATATTGTTTTCTCACCAATAGTCACAGGAGTAATGCTGATTGACAGCAAACACCTAAAACGGGATTTTATACAAACAAGGATTCAACAAATTCTTCTTGAGTAAATTATGAAACAATGGACCAACTGATGAAACAGTTGGATAGGTTGGTATATGTTTGTAAATCTTTGCATTTCTGGACTAGAATGAAATTTCTCCAAGTTATAATCCAATAAACTGTAAGCCCTGTGAGGACAGAAGCGGTATCATAATCTTTTTATGTTATTAAAAAAAGTTTTCCCCCATAAGGTTACACTTAAATGGACATTCAGTAAATATTTACTAATTGAGTCAAATATTTATATAAATTACACAAGACTTAGCTTTACAGCTTTAATTACCCACACAGTAACTCTATAAAAGCATAGGTACCCTGAACAAAAGTCATTTTCAACAATAAAGACAATCAAAATGAAAAGCTTAAGAAATCATGTGCATTTCCTGGGGAAAATCTTCAGGTGTGCATAAGGTTATTGAAATATTTTAGAAAGGTGATGTCTGCAGCCCCACCCCAATCCTCTGTGCCTCGACTTTTAGATGACATTAGCCTTTGGATTAGACTCATAGTTAGACCAGCGAACGTGTACTGTGATGGTAAATCTTGTTCTGGGGGCGGGAAATCTGTCTCCTTTGACACGGAAGGGCAAACAGAGATGGTTTTGAGAGTCAAACACCGATTCTGCTCTGATTGTCTCCCTTTCTCATCGTGGCCGTCTTCTCCGTGGCTCACTGATTCAGAGCTTTTATTCTCTTTATTACTATGATTCATTAGGAAGCTGCTAGTAAGGGAGACTGTTAAATCTTTATAACTGCAGTTTCTATGACCACTTACAGTGTTCCGAGGGATTACCTGTTGATTTTACACAGAGAAGGCTAAAGCAATTTTGGGGAGGTTTTAAAGAAAACCCCCTCCCTGGGACATACAAGTCAAAGCATGTGGGACTCAAATGACCTCAGTACCTGCTTCGAGGCTCCAAGTTGCTTTGCAGGTAGGTGTGGGCCCGTCTTATGGGCAGATGGCCTTGGCTGGTCTGCTAGAGTCTGGCAATGGCTCAGCAATGTGAAAATTTTGAATGCATCCAATTTTCTATTTGTTAAGTAGAAAACATTTTTTAATCAAATCTGGTGGCTAGCACATGCTAAAAATTTCTCTCACTAATAAAGGAGGGAAACAAACTTAAATGGACCAGAAGATTAAAAGAATCTTTTGGGACAGAGGTTACTGCCATATTAAGTGAAAGTTTGGGATTAGCTGGCAAAGCCATTAGAGAGCCAGAGACCATTGCTATGAAAGCCTCTCCTGTGCCAGATACCAAGAGCAAAGTGAAGGCTTCCTTTTCTTGCATGGGGAGAAACTCGTAAAAACTGAGTGCGCTGTATTGTGTTCAATTACGAAGTGAGGCAAAGGACAACTAATTTTTCTTGCAGAGAAAAAGAATGTATTAGAAATATGCAGGTAAGTCCCTTATTATTTTTTTAAAAGTACAGTCAAGTGTTTCAACCTTAGCAAATGGAACAGCTTGCTCATCTGTGTAGCCAATCCGTCCCTGCCTTGTAGCTTTGGGGTTGATGTGGCTACATACTCTCTCCACCCTTCCCACTGCCACACGTTGTTGGCAAGTGTCTCCATGACCTTGGGCAAGGAACAGTAAAATCAGAACACAACCCTGTCTACCAGAAAGAATCCCTTCAATCAGCAACATTAAACAGCAGTATAGATAGCTTACTGCTTGCATGACAAGAAGCCAACAGGAACTGGGAGAAAGTTCTGGGTGAATGGCTTGAGACCGGACAAAGAAGTCAGAATTAGCCAAGCTCCTCTTATACACATAAATTACAAACACAATTAGCGAAGCCCTGTTGTACTCCATTATGAATGTGTCAGTGATGCTAAGGGATAAGGAAGCAAAATTAAAAGGGGAGGAAGATTTTTCTGAGAACCAAATACGCGATGCTCTATTAAACTGAGCCCAGCAGTCTCCTTCCTTTCAGTGGTTAGTTCAGTGATGTGTCTCATATTTTTGTTGAGGGAAGATAATGGGAGGGCTAAAAGACAAGGAGTGCCTTAAATGGCAATGCTCTGTTTTCAAGTGACCAAAAAATCGACAAAGAGAGATTTGCTGCTGTTCAGTAAGCATTCTAGATAAAACGGTTTTATCTACACTAGCCATCAAGGTAAGCTCAGTCTCCAGAGATGCTGCTGTGACCTAAGGAACAGGAGTGCAGAAGCCACTGTTTCTTCCTGAAGTTGAACCATTTCATGTAATACGACCCAATTTTATTGAGTGTCATCGTTGAATTGCCAAAAGGCTCACTGAAGTTAAATTCACTTGTCTAGCAGTCAATCAAAGAACAGCGCAACTGTGAACATAATTCTTTCTTTCAATGGATCAGTGCTGAGAGAAGAATATTACCAAAGGCCACAGGAGATGAAAAGGGAATTCCTATTGATAAAATTAGCTGTTCCTGGGCAGCCTGTTCTAACCACAACCCTCTCTGTGTTCCTCTTCTCAATCTTTCCTTGTCTAGGTCGCTTTCACCTATTTTTGCAGGAATGCTCCCTGCATACTCAGGAAGGCCTCACGGCTTGACCTATAGGAGGAAGGAAAATGAAACTGCTTGAAACTGACTTGACAATGGTGCTTGGCACTATTTTTGCTCACATATTCAACACTTTCACAGACACACACAAAAAAATTACTTGAAGCCTAATACCTTATGTTCAGCCTCATACCGAAGAACTTTTATTTTTGTTTTTTTTTTTAAGCTAAAATGTTATTGAAAACAAAATTTTCTCAACTAGCTGCTTCGGAACAATATACTGTATTATGAAGCTCCGTACATTGTAAATGTTTTTGAAACAGGACAAAGTAAGTCCCCCATATTTTTTTTTTCCTTGAATTTTGAAATTTAAACCATTTTTCTTCCACTTCCAGGCTCTTCTGCATCAAGACCAGGCTGCTGAATGGAAGGAGCCACGTGAAAAGTGCATGAGGAGTGAGCACGGAAATCAGAAAAGGAACGCCCGTGGGGCTGAGGGCGGCACCGGTCGAGGGAAGGCTCTCGCTTCTGCTTCCACGGTCCCCGCCGAGGCAGCCGGCGCCAGGCCACGCCAGGCCACGCCAAACTGAAACAGCAGGAAGAAGGGCTGTACAATGGGTCCCCTTGAGTCATGCTACTCAGAAAAGGTGCAACGAGAAACAAGTCCCTGTGCATTAGTCACAACGGTGGGCAGAAGAACCCATATGATTCCTCCCTTTGGTATTAAATAACAGTTTAAAAAAAGCTTTTTAGAAACAAAGCAAATACATGGTGGTACTGGAAATGTTGGTCATCCCAGGTTAGTTGTCCACTGAAATAAGTCTAATCCCTAGTCATAAATAAATAATCTTTTTCCTGGTCTACTTCCATGCCAGGATCAATATCTCTTAACATCTTACTTATTTTATTACTGCTTTTGGTTTTCTGGGACTGATTGAAAGTTGCTCAGAGGAAATCTTTGGTTTTGCTTAAGTGTCCGTGACATTTAATCATGACTTTCCTTGCAGTTTAATTCCAACCAGTCAATCAGTTAATCCACTTCGATTGATTCTGGGCTCTCGGTTATTGGCTTGCACTCATTGGGCATCCGCTGGTGTCGGCTCAGCTGGGTGGCCTGCGTGAAGCTCCTCTCACACCTCTCGCACCTGGTGGAGGCAAGAGAGAAAATTGAGACCAGGGAGCGGGGCCTGCGGGTGATGGGCGTCCTCTCATCCTGCCTAATCAGAACAGACACTCCAAAGTGGCTTCAGATTTTCCCGGCTCAAGTGGTTTAATTGGTGGCTCCTTCCAAGGCCTGGATGCCTGTGATGGGACAAAGCCCGTCTGATGCAGAACAGAGGGATCTGTCAATAGGCAGGGGGAAGGTGATTTCTCCAGAGAGCCCTGTCCTGCTGCAGCTCTGATCACTGTCAGTTCAAATAGATAAAGAACAAAAAGAGATTTTTAGGAGTGAGCCATCAAAGCAGCAGCTTGTCTGCAGTTTTCTGCTCTGTAACCCGAAAGAGAAATTGATGACAAATAGAA
The DNA here is from genome assembly GCA_004026545.1 of Mormoops blainvillei. Classification (NCBI taxonomy): domain Eukaryota; kingdom Metazoa; phylum Chordata; class Mammalia; order Chiroptera; family Mormoopidae; genus Mormoops; species Mormoops blainvillei. The sequence continues at coordinate 140,948 of PVJD01001247.1, read as the reverse complement.
TTTCACCTGCTGCTAATTTAAAATCAGGAATTCTACTCCCCTCAAAACAGCAGCCAAGGAGCGATCATCTCGGAATTTGGAAACCAGAGGAAGCAATACATTAGTTTGCGGTGACTATGCAGGGTGGGTGTGAATAGTTGCTTTTGTGCAAAAGTTTTGTTACAGTACTGCAGCCCAACCAAACTCAGGATTAAAACAGTGTTTGTGGTTGGGTGGGGGGTCAAAAAATATCTGAAATAAACCAATGTTGGTGCGGTTCAGGAAGTTCACCCTTTCAGAAAGCACAGTGGAAAAAAAAAATCCTTGTGGGCCATAATTAAGAGAGAGTGTCTGAGGGGGAGAAAACTGGTTTCACACTTTAAGACTACCTCCTCTCCTTAACTTAAAGAAAAAATAAACTGTAATCTAGACACACTGGGCCTGACCTATCTCCCAGGCAACACACATTTACTAACTCGAAGGCTACTCAATCTACAATACACACATACACACACACAAACACACATGAACTGTGGCAGCACGCCAGGCGCAGGGACTTCCCCGTGACTGACTGCCTTGCTTATCTGGGCTGCTTGCACCACTGGCCAGGCACCCTGTGGGGGGCAGAGACCACCACAGCCATCCCCTTGACGTCCTCTCTTCAAACCTTTGAAGGGAAAGATATTCAGGAGAGCCAAAGACCACAGTCTCTCTTTTAAATAACACAACCTTTGGTCTTGGGTCCCCGCACTATCAGGCATGTGGTAAAAATCATCGTGAGAGGGTCATGATACTGCCCTATCACGTGCTTATGTCTTGTGACTTAGGGAGCAGCCCTCTCCTTTTGAGTGAATTATGCAAAGTTCCTTGCCATAGAAATAATTACCTATCAAAACAGAACAGACCCACCTACTCTGGAGATTCTTGCACATTTCTGAAGGTGGGAGGCTGGCACTCGACTACCAGCCTTGGGCTCTTCAGGGCTCTGTGCCAGCTGAGCGTGTCAGGGTGAAGAAGTTGTGTTTCTTTGATTGTCTTTCAGGGAATATTTTTAGCAGCCTGTTCCACTGTTAAAAACTGCACTGTGATCTTGACAAATGTGTAATGTCAGCTTTAATGTATCAGACCTATCAGCTCAATGAAAATAACTCAGAAGTATTGATCAGCTAATGATTTTTGGTGTATTCATTAACGTCCATGGGCAGCTCATCCCCTCTCCGGAGCTCCTGAGGTGCTGATGACATGTTAGTGAATTGCTGATTGTTTATTCGAAAACTGATTAGTTACTGGATTAGTGTGTCAAAATATACTACCTTTCACTGCCTGACAAACTTTCAAATTATTATATTCCTTTTTTTAAAAAAAGTTGAAGCCCTAGAATCAATTTCAATGAGAGCAGAATAGTTTGAATAATTATGAGGAATGACAATTTACCTGGGTCACATTTTTGTACTTCTAACCTTGTGTATTAGAATATAAAGAATTCAAAAGTAGGAAGGGTTGTGCTTCATAGAAGGCAAAGTTTATATGTATATGTAATATTTAAACATCCAGATTGGAAAGGGACATTAAAAAGAGAGTTACATTTTTTTCTCAAGTGTTTGCCTAAGTGCCTCACAGATATTTACTCATGGAAAAATTTGTTGTAATAGTCAGGAAATTACTAAGTCAGATCTAACCGTGGCCTGAGATTATTATTAAAAACTCATCTTTAGTGCCATCTGCCCACAAGTGTGAGTAAAACACACGCAGAACCAGGCTACTAGAAACATCTATGTGCTCTGGGAATTAGAAGAATACGATTTGTATTAATGAGGAAGTTAAGAGAGCTAGATATAAAAATATATTTTAAATAAAGGAAGGACCTCAGTTTTCTGTATATCATCTTTAATTTTAGAAAAATTTCCTTCACAAGTTATTTTCATAGCTTAACAACACTCATCAGAAGGACAGACTCAGTGCAAATACCTAGGTGCTAGCAGGTCAGATCTGGACGTCAGCTGGGTTGGCATTTAACCCTGAACTACGATCCCAGATGAAGGACTGCACATGGGCATCTCTAAGCCTGGACTTCATGCACGGGAGCAGAATAAGGAGGAGAGAGAGATGCAGGTAATGAGCTGGGAGCAAAGAAATGCTCTCACACACGGGATCCTCTTCATGGTGATGACGTCACAGCCTTGAAGGGAACATCGCAGGAACAGTGAAGTGGAAAGTCGGCAAAGTATTTCAGCAAAGAGAAAGTCCCCAACTTTCTACCAGTATGGGTGTTTTAATTAGGCTTGATTTCCTTTTAGATTTGACATCATTCTTTACTTACTGTGATGGTTGACTGGATTATAGGACAGGGAGTTTAACAATTACCATCTGAAATTGACAGAGATGCAAAATAAGGTCAAGTTCTGTTACTTTCTGTGCCTCTACAAGCTGTCAAAAAACACCTGAATTGAACTAAACTGCACAGGGCTTCATACATATGATGTGCTCCATGCATATTTCCTGATGTGCTTTTTTAATTTGCTTTGATTTTGCCTAGATCTTATTAAAGTTTAGATGTTCTCTGGGATATCCTTTGATTTTTTTTTTTTTTTTTTTTACTGAGCTGAACTGTCTTTACTTAAGGCAAATGCAGTGATGAGTATTCCCGCCTGCTTCTAACAGATGAAGAGAAGAGCCTCTGCTGCGGAAAGTCCTGTTCTTCCTGCCCACAGAAGCCAGGCATGAAGTGGCTCGCATGGGTCCTCCCAGGCAGAGCAACCGCCCTAAAAATCTTGAAAGATTATATTTAGTAATAGAGAAGGAGCAAGGATTTCTTGTTGCAAAGAATAAGTTTTAGACTGCCAATTTCCTTCTTTATTTCCTTCCCTCTTTCCTCCCTCCCTTTCTTCCTTCCTTCCTTTTTTCAACAAAGTGCTTGGCCATTGCTGTTACATGAAATGTTGTCTTGCTTTTGTTCCTTGCTCTCCGTGACATCCAGTCTCACAGTGCAACTGAAAGCTGAGACCTTAAATATGATCCTTGAGGTGCATTTTTCCTATGTGCTCCTTTACCTTGGAAATTCTAAGTCTACGGTCAAGTTAGGTACTGACAGACCCAGGATCTACCTAAAGCTTGGGGGATGAAGCCATTCAGTGGGAATTCAGCCCATCAGACTGTGAGGCAAAGCCTAGAATGTAACTGATGTCTTAATGCCAAATCTTCTCCAGCCTTCTCTGGATGGCAACAATCTTGATCTGCCTTCAAAAACCATGACTCAGCGGAAGATCTTAGAGGCTGGAAAGATGTGGCAGGCTCATTCTCGCCTGGCCTCTGAGAATTTGGGGACTGAACCATTTGGGGCATCTATTTGGAAGCCGCCCAAGGCAGATAGTTTAAGGTTGTACATCTTTTACAAGATTCTTTTCCTTCTTTGCAACATTGTTTAAGCCAGTACCCATTAGTTGAAGCAGTAAAGTTAACTGTTGTGGTGAAACCCATTTTATTGACTAATCAGCAACAAAAGTTTTTTTGAATGTTTGTCTTATAATCTTGTAAAAGGATATCTTCATAATATTTACAAATGTCCATTGGATGTAAATATATCCATGAGCTATGGTTGGAAGATTCCCAAAACTCCCTTGGGACAGTTCAATCCTAGCCAATCTGTTTGTATACACTGAAGGGTTGGTTTTCCATTTCCTAGAAGATGTTAAAATCTTGCACTTACAAAATAAGTGTACACTCAGTTCTACCCCAGAAATACATATTTGATAAGTTTTTAAAAATCCCCACAGCACGTGGCTAATCTTAATAAAAGCAAATGCAGAAGAAACTAAAATATGCACATAGAATCTAATCCAACCAACTCCGGTTGTTTGCTCATTTTTTCCCCACATGAAATTAGGTTATGGTCACAAAAGCATACTTTTAGAAAGGAGAAAGATAAAATTGCTAAAGCCCTTCAAAATAATAATCTGATGAATTAAAAGTAAGTTAAAATGGCAACTCTATTGGAAACATGACAAAAACAGGGTGTTAAAGAAAAAAAATTGAGTGAAGTCAACAAGGTTACACATAAGTAACACCTTAACATTAATAGAAATCTATTTCCCATTTTGACCCCGAAACCTCTTCAATTAATTACTAAAATCTATTTACACAGCAACAAGATAAAAATCAATCTGATCCCTGGCACAGTGTCTGGCTGGCTGCCCTCTCTAATATAAGGGCCAGAAGGGTTGTCAGTCCTGCAACTCTTTTAAAAAGCTCTCTTGTTCAAACGCTCCTGGGGAAAGGTGCCATTGTCATCTTCCACACCCAGGGCAGCGGGGAGGCCAGAGTCTGTGAACCCTCTGAGAGTCAGGCCGGAAGGTAAGGACAGAGCCCACTTTGCAGGACACAAATGCCTGCAATAGGGAGATCTAGGGTTGTGCTAACCCTTCTGGCCCTTAGCCTGAATTAAAAACAGTGGCCCCTTTGGGCTCTCTCCGACCCAGAGGTCACAGCTGGCTGGCATTAGTGCAGGCTCAATTCTAGAAAGCACCCAGTCCCCTTAGCCAGATGTTTTCTGCAGTGAACAAGCTGTATGCGTGGACAAAGACAAAAATGAAAATTATTTTTATTATTCATAAGTTAAACCACAATGAAAAGCAGTTAAGGACAGTGAATAAAGGTAACCAGTTCACAGGGAGATGAGTGAATATGATGGCCTTTTATAAGCTCCCTGCTCTGTTGGCAGAACAGAGGTGGCACGACCCAGACCAACAGGACTCCGCTACCCCTCCCCCGAGCCGAGCCTGGCCTCACGGCACCAACCACGCCTGGAGGTCCAAGGGGAAACTCATGGGTAAGGAGAGTCTGGGAAGACGCCTTGGCAGATACTGAGCAAGGGGATTTGTCTTCTACTGCCTGAATCATTTCCTTTCTTGCTTGATCTTGTTCTACAGAAGATAAACAAGCTATTTATCCATGCCCCTTTTATTTTCCTTCTTAACTAGGGGAAAGCCACTACAGTAAATGAGTAAAGAGAGATGTAAGAGGATTGAACAGAAAAGAGTCCATTTCACAGACAGTAGAAATCGTTTTGAGATGACCGGCCAGTCATGCATCCTACTTCACACATGCTACCTGGGCTACCAGAAGGGTCTCTTTTCTTTGTATGCCTGGAAAACTCCTACTTATCCTTTAGAACACATCTTAGAAACAAAATAAAACAAACAAAACAGAAACAGACTCATAGATGAAGAGAACAAACTGTTGACTGCCAGAGGGGAGGGATATTGGGGAGCTGGGTAAAAAGGGTGAAGGGATTAAGTACAAATTTGGTAGTTACGGGTAGTTATGGGGATATAAAGTACAGCACAGGGAACAGAGTCAATAATATTGTAACAACTATGTATGGTGCCAGGTAGGTACCAAAAATATGGGGGCGAATCACTTTGTAAAGTATACGACTATCTAACCACTATGCTGTACACCTGAAACGAAAACAAAATAATACTGAATGTAAACTGTAATTGAAAAATAAAATTTAGGAAAAAGAAAAACACATATCATCTCCCCCAGGTGACACTGATCACTCCATTTCTGTGATACTCTGAGACACTGTACATACATGTCTTATTGTATTTCACATTTTCACCTTTCACCCTATGTGGTAATACTTCTTTATCAACTGGGCTTCCCCATAAGCTACGAGGTCTTCAAAGACTGGGGGGCCTAGTACAAAAGAAGGTGCTCAGTAAATATTTGCTGAATGAATGAACACATATATAAACGAATGAATGAATGAGTGAGTAAATGAGTGAGTGAATAGGCCATCTTGCATGATTCAGATGTCCAAGCCTTTCGTGATTGTGCTGTATCTAGAAACATACTCTCTCGCTCAGCCAAAGCCCTTGGAATGCATTTCCACCTCTTTCCACATTCCCTGAATCTTCAACAACTCAGATGTGCCCTGTGTTTGTTTTGTTTTTCTTTTTTCACCAACATGATAATTCTGAGATCCAAAAGGTACATGGCAAAGTTGCAAGTTGGTTGCTATAATAGATCCCAACCTCTCTAACACATAGGAAAGAGGAGGGAAAGAGTTCACCAGGATCTTACAGGGTTCTAGTTCCTCAAGAGATACACTATACTGTGGTCGTCCTGGTGAAGACCATGAGCTTGCCGACGGGCATAAGACAGTCCTCTGAAATGGAGTCCCTAGCTCCAATTCTAGAAGACGGACCCTCAGGAACTAGGGAGAATCTTAAAATGACTTACTCCTATTTCTTTATTTTACTGATGAGAAAACAGACCCAGCAAGACTGTCTCATGTCCAAGGTTGAATAGCTTGAGCGAGGACCAATGTATAGATTTCCTAACTTTAATTTCTAAATGCAAACCACTGAACAAGTAGGTCCTTCTGCAGCCTGGACATCGACTTTCCTGGCTGAGATGGGCAGCTCTGACCCACCCTGTCTGCCAGCTCGCAGAAAAAGCTAGAAGGAAGATGGGGTGAAAGGTTAGCCACTACTTACTTGAAGGGCTTTTCTCCAGTGTGGGTTCGGATGTGGTTGTTGAGAGTGGTGGCCCCGGCAAAGGCACGGCCGCAGTAGCCGCACTTGAAAGGCCGGTCACTGGAGTGAGTGACCACGTGGTTCCTCAGTTCTGAAGGCTGGGAAAAGGACTGGGAGCAGTGACCACATTGGTAGGGTCTGAAACAAATAAAGAGACTGCCTGGTCATTATTTGCCATGTTAGCTAGTGGAAGTCAGCGTCGTGAGGCAAAGGCCACCACTTTTTGTTGACATTTTCTGTTTTTCATAGTAATTTGGCCACTGGGTTCCCATTACAATTATTTTTTTTCTGGTATTGTCTTTACCATTTCAAGAACCCCTGATTTCTTGTTTCTATCTCCTCCCCCAGACAAGTATTAATGTATCTGGGGGAGCATGGAGAGTACAGACTTGGTTAACTGGAATGTTATAAGAGAAAAATATATAATTGACTCTCAGAATTCCACGGCACTTTTAACTTTTCAAAGGGGTTTAAAATCACCTATCCAGTTTAATCTTTACAAAAATCCTCTGGGGCGGGGAAAGCAGCCCTTCCTATCCATGTCGGTTCAGAAAACTGAGGAAAAACTTCCTCATAGGAAATAAGCTCTTCATGCCAAGGTTACTCTGGCAGGGGTGTCCAACCCATGGCCCATGGGCGGCACGCGGCCCAGGATGGCTATGAATGTGGCCCAACACAAAACTGTAAATTTACTTAAAACCTTATGAGATTGTTTTGTTTTCATTATTGTTTGTGTATTTAACATATGGCCCAAGACAACTCTTCTTATTCTATGGTGGCCCAGAGAGGCCAAAAGGTTAGACACCCCTGTGCATTTGGATCTTCTTCTGAGTGCCAGGCAAACCTGCAGGCGGGTCAGCAAGCTGCATAGGTGTTTTAAGAAATACTAAACTGTCTTGGCATCTGTCTATAGCACAACCTCGACTTGGAGCTGTCTGATGTTGCACAGATGAACACAGGTGTGAACCCAGATTTATTTCTTTGTAAAATAAATCCTGACTTCTACTTACTCTCTCCCCACCCCGAATACTATTTATCCACTGGATAAATTGGGCCTTGTTCTTGAACTTCAGCTCCCCAGTGTAATCTGGTAGAAAGCAATGGTTTATAGCAGTACGGAAAGAACAAGATGCCACTGTGCTTTGCAGAAGGATGGTTGTGATGCAAAAACAAATGAAAGGAAGTTGTGACAAATACCTGATAATTAGCAAGATTATCAGAGAACATTCTTCTTATCTCATGAGAATTAAATCAATTTTTGGTTTTCATAAAATAGATTAAAATTCTATCTCCTCTACAGAAGTTCTTCGGTTTACTTACGCGGAATCTGCTGAGTGATATAAAACCTGGGGCATTTTCCCTATCTGAAGCTATTGCATATCATTCTGTGACAGGGCTCTAATTTGTTTATCAAAATTTTTGTTAGGAAAATTGAGAATCTGTCATGAGAGATATTAACAGCACTCACGAAGCCCTGGTTTGTGGCCCAGACATTTCTGGCTGCATTTAGAAAGCCAACGGCAAAAGCTGACTTAATTGTTCTACCTTTAACAAATACATAAGCTCCAATGACCAGAAACCAAAATGCAAGGCTAGGAGACAATGGTGGCCGAGCATGTACAACAATTCAATTAAGTGCAAAATAAAGTGTACCCTCTCATTTGTCAAATGAAGTGCTTAATTGTGGCTACTTGCCTCACTGAACACAAATACTATTATTTTACCAGACTTCAGCACACTGAGCACTGATTGTAGAATTTTTTAGCTTGATTAATAGTCTAGGATTGATCAATAACTCAATACTATACAATTTTAATTACTTACATTTAGAAATCTATTTAACTGCTCTCAAACGGGTTTCAAAGAAATATATAAGAGTCCTTGATAAGGAGTTTATCAATTTTGATAAATTGTACATGCATTTTATTATAATTATAAAATAATGCCTTGAAAGTCATTAAAATTATATGTAGACAAAAATGTCCTCCTGCCAAATCTGTTCTTTGTTGTAACCATTAACCTTAAAGAGTTTATCAAGAAATCACTCTCTTAGGGGTGAATTTTTTAAATGTTATTGAAAATTATAAATAAAATAATACATTAATACATGCTATATCCACTGACAATAGATTTTTCTAATAGTGAAGGGACCATTAACATTTATTAGCCTCTGGTTATCTATTTTTAATAGCTATCACAATAAACAATAAGCCACTAAAAAAAACCAATTAATCTTTTCTTTTTTTTCTAACTCTGCTGTCAAAAGTTGGGGTGATTTATTTCCCATAGTCAGAAGTCAATCCATCCTTTTTATGCTAACGGTCACGAAGATTTACACACAGAAGAGCAGAAATGGCCACAGAGAAATTTAGGTTGACTTCTTGCATCAAAGTAATACCAATGGAAGGCAAATAGGGTTCTAATACATCACCCATACCAGCACCAGCCTGCGAGGTATTTGCTAGGTATCCAGTGAGCAGCACAGCTTTTAAAATGTTGCAGAATTTAGCTTTACTGACTGAAAAGGTACAGGATGGGGAAAATAGCAGAGGTGAGTCTTACTTCAGCCTCTGACCCCAATCAGCTGTGGGGCTTGGACAAGTCGTTCAACTTCCCTGACTCTGCCTTTTCACCTCCCATCTCTCTGGTAAGGGATATGGATTGAACTAGATGCTGTGTTGCATCCTGTCATGCTCTGTTCCTGCTTTGAGGAGTGTGCTGCCTGAGATCTGTCCCAGACACAGCCTGTTAAGAGAAAGCAACAACAATATGATATAAGATTTCTACTTTCCGTTACATGTGCTAGCCAGTCCCCTGCACATAGAGCTTTCCATGGGTGTGTGTGTGTGTGTGTGTGTGTGAATGATTTAAACTTATTAGGTAAACAGTTGTGAATCAAAGCAACAAGGAAACCTAGGACCAAATCTTATTGTAGCTGATCTCAGAAAACAAAGTGATAGCCCTTTCTTCACAGGGACCTAGAAGAGTAAGATTTTAGACTATAAGTTCACATTCATCTTTACAGAAGTTGACTTTATGTAAAATTTAGAACTAAAATGTGTACTCCACTTGCCACTATAAAAACAGATTGTGTTTCTCAGCCTAGAAATTTACAGAAATTAGCTCTAGGAAACCACAGAAGATACACAGTGAGTAGACAAGATTTCCTTCTTTTTCTGGATTGTCAATATTTCCTCTAAAGTGAATAGAAGCAAATGATCAGAAAGTAATTTTAGCCCTGACTGGTATGGCTCAGTTGATTGGGCATTGTCCCGCAAACAAAAGGTCTCTGGTTCGATCCCAGGTCAGGGAACATGCCTGGGTTGTAGGTTCGGTCCCCAGTCAGGGCATGCACGAAAGGCAACTGATTGATGTTTCTCTCCCTCTCTTTCTCCCTCCCTCTCTCTAAAAGTAAGTAAATAAAATATATTTTTAAGTAATTTTAACATTGATTATGTCCTAGGGTTTCATCTAAGGACACAGGAATACATTCAAAACAGAATGAAACCCTCAAGCCCAAGAGCAGGGCCTAGAAAACATCATCACCACTGTGGAATCTCAGGCATCGCAACTTCTTTTGGGACAGCTGGTCATGGGAGTTAAGACCCTGTATGCGTGTTTCATTTAGCATACCCTGACGCCTCACCTCTCAATTTATTGCTGAGGGGTTGTTGGGGACACAGGATTAATTGCCATTACTCGGCTTCTTATCCTGATGACTAACATTCTCATTAACTTTTCAAAGGTCTAGCCAAAAGGTAAGACTTAATGTATCAAAACTTTTAGATACCATCAGGTTGACCTCCAAAGTTCTGTCTCCCTTTGGTGAGCCTTACCAGGAGAGGTGGGGGAGGGCTGACTGACATCGGCAAGTGCTATATTCAGCTTCACTCCTTCTAGGACCTTGTGCCACTGAACAACTAAATAGAAATCTCCTTCCTAATGCACTTTGATTCTTCCCAAGCCATCAAATACAGACAGCACTTTATTATTCTCAAAACAAATCCAATGAGTGTTCCTCACAAAAGGATGATATCTCACAACCAGAAGAAGCTCATGGCTCTTTTACTACTTGAGACGTCTGCCAATGTTGTCCAATGACGTAAATGTTCTATATCTACGTTGTCCAATACGGAGGCCACTGGCCACTTGAAATGTGTCCAGGGCAATTGAGAAACTAAAGTTCTTATTTTACTTAATATGATTAATTTTAATTTAAACAGCTTCATGTGGTTTAGTTCCCAAAGAAATATCAAGCTTCATGGAAAATTACAAGGTGCTCCATACTCAATAATGAAATAACTGAAGCACAGACAAAGCCTGGGTCCATTTAGTTAGCATACATCCCTGCTGTAAGATTTTAAGCAGAAAGCAGTGAGACAATTCTGTACATCCCCTGGCATTCTCTGTAACTGGCAGCTCCTCTGCCAAAGATTAATCCAGTAAAATGTGCAATTCATTTTCTTTGAGTCTGTAATTGGTTTGGTGTACACACAGGGTAACAGTGAAACATTTAACAAAGTTAAGTGTGGTTTGGTTTAAGATATTATTAATATGTCTTTGATTTTTCTCATGGTATGAAAGCCTCCAGGACAAAAGTTGATCAGTTGGGGCCACATTCTCTCCTTAGGTCACTGTTGGCTAGATTTCACAAAAGCAGCAAAAGCGCAGAGACAAAGGACCTAGAAAACATAAAATGCTAGGAAGAAGATAACCTTCGCACTTGGGGGAGGGGGAACAGTGGAACACAGGAACACTGACACATTCCAAAGAAACTATTATGGTGATGGATTATCTCCAGGCTCCTCCCACCAAACATCACCTTCCTGAATCATCGTCCCCTCTGCTACCAGTGCATCCATATACAAACAGTAATACTCAAAACACAAATGTGAGCAGTGGAGGTGTACCCGGGAGGCTAAAGGTAAATTCCCCGCATGGCACAACCAACCGAAGAAGAGAAAAGAAAAGGAAAAGGATGCAAGATGAAGATAAGCATTATAAAGACAGTTTCTGCAAAAAATAAAAAATAAATAAAAGGGAATGTATTCATCAGGAAGTCATCCACTGCGACCGAAGGCTTTGCTTACCCCTTTCTGGAACATCCGTCCCCCACCCACAATGGGACTGCTGAAAGTTTCTGCAGCAGAAAAGCAGAAGAGAAAAGGGATTTCTAACTCCTGGTTCAAGCAAAAGGGAGTCAAGCTGTCCCGGCTTAGGTCATAAGTTTATGCAAAACCCCAAAAGTTTATGAAGTCCCTAAATAAAATCTTGGTTGATCTAGATTCCAACAGTTTCTTCCCTTTCAATTCACTTAGGGTGAAAAGAAAGTCAGTTGACTGGGAAAAAGGAAGAAGAGATTTGGGGGTTCTTTTTTTTGCTTAATATTAACAGAACAAAATCAAGAAATAGTAATTCTGTGGCACTTTGGACCTTCATGGGTGTATTTTTATCTTTCACATTAACTCCTACCTTACTGGGTCAAGTGGAATCTTTTTTCTGTGTTCAATGTAAATAACGTGATAGTTTAAAAAAAAAAAAAGGTGACGCTGACAACCCTGGGTTTCCTTGGATCTCTTTTCTTAATATCAAGGCATAGATTTTTTGATGGTCCCTCACATGAAAAAACTCACAAATATAGACACACACAGTCTCTTTGATGAAGGTTCAAATGTCTTAAGTTTCACGGCCAAATATTCAGTCTGTTGAGTGAAAAATCTTTTGGACCCAAGATTCAGGGGGCTGTTTCAAATTTGGATCTGTTTGAAACTCTAACCTGTTTACCTTCTGACTTTGTCTTCTGTGTCTCCCTTTCTTGCCTCTGGTTCTAGCAACATTTTCCTATCAAAATAAAAGTGTTTGAGTTTTTCAAAATCAAAGGGACATGGTTTCTGACTGTGAGCTCTAAGCGTTTTCACTGCATGTGCCTGAAAAGGCGCAAACTGCCAAAGACTGAAAGCCACTTGATTTATGCTCCCTCCCTGGAGAAAATATGTGCATCAGCAGTTGTGACTCTTCATATGGAAAATAAGAGAAAAGACTCCAAACTTCGCAACCATCATGCACAGATTTAATGTTCCGTTTTAGTTTTGCATATTTCTTTTATTTAGCACTCATGAGGTTAAGAGCTACAGAGAGTATCTTTTACTTCCAAGCTTGCTGGTACAAAGAGAACACTCTAGGTTCTGGAACGGAAAAGAATTATTCCAGTTCTATATGCTAAAAGCAAACTATCTAGAATGAAACTAGAGGGTCGAAGTGACTGGGCATTTCCTATTTTCCCCTTTATCTCCAACAATCAGCTCAGAGGTAATGGCATAATTCAAGCACCTCCTCACCATTACTAAGAAGCACTGTACTTTTTCACTTTGCCTATAAAGGGACTAATTTTTTGAAGTCTTAATTTTAACTTATTTATGAATGATGGTAACCACCTCTCACACCACCAACGAAGCACAGGAAAGGGAGACAAAGAGTAACTGGATTTCTCTCTGGATAGCTACATTAGAAATCAAGCACCCATTACTTCCGCTCACCTGGGAAGGGAAGGCCTGGCCACACTAAACTCAGACACCTGAGTCAGAGGAGCCCTTTGGTGTCTAGTACAGGACAGGAGTCTCATGCTACTTGGACATTTGCCAAGAACTCTAAATTAGCTTGGAATGAGCATTGATCTAAACAGTCACTTGTGCAAGTGTATTTTGTACACATAAGTTTCCTAATTTGTCACGTACTTCTCTGACAGTTTATATAGACATGTTACAAGTTAGGACACTATTATTAGACAAGACAGACTTCATAAGGACTTAAACCATGACACACTTATGGTTGTCTAAGTGTGACTGGGGTCAGTCCAAACAGTCTGTTTTGATATCTTCCTATTTACCATGATGTGTTTTCATTGCTTTATGTGACATGCAGCGTGGAATTTTATCATACTCAAAGCTAAGCTTTGAAATCCAGAAATTTTCAACTATCATTTCATTTCATTTTGCCTGTTCAGTTATTATGACAACAACGAATCTGTGCAAATAACATATCTATCCATTTGAACTCACTCAATTTAAAAAGTAAGTTTATAATAACAGGATTTAATGCTTCTTATTACTACTAAATTACTAAAATGCTTTGCAAACTTTGAATAAATATATCTTGAGGTGATATGTGTACTTGCAAGGAAGGCAAACTTTCAGAAAAAAATCCTTTCGGAGTGAAGGAAACATTTTCAAAACTTTTGTGCCACCTCTAAAGCCACTAGTCCTAATTTTCACCAGGGTGGGGGTGGGAGTCTCCTATTGAAAGCAAAAGGCCGTAAAGACACAGCTGCCTTCACAGCCCTAAAGCAAATGTTTCCACATTAATTAGTTACAGCAATGCTTCTAGAGTGGCACAAACAAAAACATGTACACAAGTAAGGGTGCATATGGACCCTAAAATGGGTAATTATTATTTTAGGAAACACCCACGCCCTGTCTGCCACGCCCCCACTCTCCCTGCTGGGTTTCCTAGCATACTATCACAGCCTGCAGGGCTGGGAGGGAAGGGCTGGGTGTACACTGTAAGGCAAAGGGAGCCAAATGGCTTAAGGTAAATCCAGTGGCCAAATTAAGAAAATAATTCAGGAGTCCTGCTTCCCAGTCTCTTTTCCTGCTTCCAAAAAGTATTTCTTGCTTTTATATTCAAAGTACATTTCCAATGTTATTCTTAGATATTTGGGATTTAATCAAATTTTCATAGGCTGTGAAGAAGAGATAAAACACAACCCTTTCTTTTTGAATTAATTTGATTTTTGTCTTTGGTGCTCCAAGCTATCAAGACTGTCCAATAAACCAGTTTTGATTCATAAATAATAGTTCCATTATATCTACTATGCCACTCGTCAGAGTACCTGAAATTTTAATTCACTTGTTCAGCTAAATTTCATCCTCAGTTCATGGCCATAAAATTCTTTATTGACAAACTTTCAAACCAACTTTGACTCTGAGGTATCTAGTCAACATTTTTCTTCTGTGTGGATATTAGTTTATTGAATAAGTGGCATCTGTTTTCCTCCACATCACTAGCAGAGTAGGTATTTCCTTTTGACAGCTTTGCAGGATTTATGGGTTCTCATGCTCTGAAGAAAAATAGTACTAAGCAAAAAATTCCAATTCATTACCTCTTAGTACTTAATTAAGTTCGCACCACGGCACACCGGAGGTGAACCCTGGAACGACTGTGACAGCACCAGAGCAGCCAGCTATATTATCTTTGGAAGACAGAGAGGATTCTAATTATCCTGACCTCACTTTCCCATCTATGATATTCACAACTACGCCTTCTACTTTGCTCCCCCTCAGACCAGGAGAGAACTGTTTGGAAAGCAAGAGCAGACTCCTCTCCATAACCACGGTTCGCGCAGCCCTTCTAAACAATAACGACACGACTAAGGCCTTCCTGAACGCAGACACCTCTGATCACAGAGTGTGCCCCAAGGGGCGGCTGGAGGAGGTGATGGAGCCTGTCGGGAAGGCGTGCAGTGGGTCTCACTAAGCAAACATACCGCGAGCAGAAAGAGGGGGGGTTACCTGTCGGGGTTCTGCGTGCACACGTGCATCTGTAACAGGATCCTCTGCGTGAAAGTCTTAAAGCACTGCCCGCATTTCCAAAGGTGCCAGTCACTGAACTCCGAGTGCAGCTGGCTCGTGGAAGTCGGGCTCGCAAGGACTCGCTGGTTTTTCACACTGATTTGGTTATATCCTGATTCGATGGGCCCAGATTTATCCAGAAGAGAGAAGTTCCTGCTGCACGGAGTCTGTGGGAAAACGACGGAGCGCTGCTGAGTGGCTGGGGAGAGTTTGCTGCTCTTGCTGAAGGGCTGCAGGGCGTCCTGTCTACACATGGCTTCCATTACCGTGGAGGGGACATTTACTGGGAGAACAACAGATTTTGAGAAGTTCAGTTTTATTGGCCCTTAAAATAAACACAATTAACATGCACTTTAAAAAAATTTCTTATAAATCAACATTTTGAAACTTTGCTTTTCTGGACTCAGAATTAACACAATAACAGGCAATTTGAGTTGAGGGGAGAGCACCGTTATCACAGCTTAATGACTCCTTCAACGCCTATTATTATGCAACTACTATATTCTCTGGATTGTTCCTACTCGGTCTTGGCCCTCGTGGAGTTTGCTGATGGCTTTAGACATAAGGACTCCGTAAGGAGGCTGCACGCAGCACGCCGCACCCCGGGTTTGGAGGGAGTTCAGGTGGGAGGCACAGCTAGAGAGGGAAAGAGAACAGCCGGGTCTGCCCAGAGAGGGTGGCTCTGAGCAGTGTAGGGAAGGCAGATTCAGGCCTTCTGCCAGGCCTTGCCAGCACAGGGCAGGTATTCGAGCAACGCTGGCTGAAAAGATGAAGGAAACCAAGGAAGACAACTGGAGACAGAAGTCTGGCATGCTGGTGAATGGTGAGAGAGACAGGCCGGCCAAGCAGGGCTATGGGCTCTCAACGCAGTGGGAATAAGGCGGGGGCGGGGAGGGCGAGACCTCGAAGGGCCTTTAAAGTCCAAAGGAATAAATAAACAAAAGACCGCAGGCCTAGGAAATAGATCCAGGCTGTTTCTGAGCAGAAATAGCCACCCCCCACCGCAACCCCCCCCCCCCCAAAAAAAATCAGTGTTCAAGGAAGGCTTGAGTGAGGCATGATTTAGACAGGGTGCCATGGATAAAGTCAGAATGGGAGGCAACGAACTACGGTGCTTGTAACTTGTGCTTTGCAATCAGAAAGACCTGGGTTCAAATCCCAACTCTGCCTTTTGTGAACTGGGTGATCTTAGGTAAATTAATTAATCTCTGGGTGTCTTAGTTTCCCCATCTGTAAAATGAAGCTAATGGTAGTAATAATCCTAAGAGTAACAGCAGCACAGTTTGGTGGTTGAAATGGCCCAGATTTTAACTCCACTATTTACTAGCCACGTGACTCGGGGCTTGGATGGAACACTGACATCCACATAACAAATAAAATAGTCCCTCGAAAGGTTGAGTGAGATAATGCATAGGTAATATTTAGTAAATGCCGTGGTCGCCACTCAATAGATGTTGAGTTCTATGAGCCCTGGTTTCCTCTTTGTTAAACTCCCTTTTATGAGGTTTAAATGAGATAATGAAAGTATTCATCACAGAGCCTACCATTAACAATAGCCAAATCTTATCAGTATAGAAGGAAAAGAGACTAGAATGAAGATGAGCCTAAGTTGGGGGGGTGACAGGGGGCATGAGGAAAGAACTACAAGAAATGTTTTTGAGGAGGGAAACCTAATATACTTGGAATTTGTTTTTCTTGTTTTAAGTTGCTATTGCATTAATAATATATATCATGAATTCACTGGTCAACCCACAGGTTCAGAAGTGATTAGAACCTAGTATGCTTAAAAACTATTCTCATTTTTATAGTATCTACTGTGTCAGTAAATGTATTCACTGGTTATTTCAGGGGTTAAAAAGATTAAAGACCATACGGTGGTCAAGAGAAGGAAACGAGAGACCAAAAAATGTGAAAATGTTGATTGGCACGAGATTAGCGATCGAAGTAAACCTTGGTTGTTGGCCATTAGTTCAAGGCAACACGGAAGGAAACACATGAACTGGGAGCTCTTATCCTTTCCCGCCACAGGCAACTGCTGAGGTTCCCACGTAGCATGAAAACTCAAGCATGCTCAACTGGAAGAGAGAATGGTCGAGGACCATGACTGCAAGGAGGCTCTGTGCCTGAGTGGACAAGTAGGCACCGAGTGTGGGGACACAGAGGGCGTGATGTGTTGCCACTAGGGACTCTTCAACTCAGGGCATTCTGTACGATCACATATAATTAGACAAACCCAACAAAAGAAACAGCTCAGTCTACAACACTCTGTTGGCATGATCCATCCCATCCTGAGAAGAAAAAGTAAAACAAGAAACTCAGAGGCCTGGAAAGAGCCCAGAGTTTTCCTTGTTGGCAGCTCTTGACTGTGACTGCACCTGAGACTCACAGGGGAGATTTTTAAAAAATTATATCAGGCCCTGACCTGGTAGCTCAGTCAGTTGGTGTGTCTGCCTGTACACCAAAAAGCTGCGGTTCAGTTCCAGGTCAGGGCACACGTCTCAGTGGTGGGTTTAATCTACGGTCAGGGCATGTAAGGGAGGCAACCGACTGATATTTCTCTCACATTGATGTTTCTCTCTCTGTCTTTCTCCCCTTCCCCTCTCTCTCTAAAATCAATGAACATGTCCTCTTCTGAGGATTAAGAAAATTAAATCAGAATGACTTGGTAGATTCTAGGCATCTTCATTTCTTTCAAGTTCCCTAAGGGCTTCTAATCTATAGCTGGGGCTGAGAATCAGTGATGGAATCCTATTCCTATTTTCATTATAAATAAAAACAGCTCAAGTCTAAGAAGGTCCAATAACTTGCCGAGGGTCACACATTCAGTTAAGGGCACACACGGCTGAGATTGAATCTTTGGCTTTTTGACTTCCAGAGAATTTTTTCTGACCACACTCCTATACTGTCTCTGCTCATTACCTATACATTTCAAAAATAAAAAGGACATTTTATAGCTAGTACATCTCACATGAACATATAGATCTCACATGAACATATATGTCATATATACATATAAATACAAATATACTTATACACATATACATATATACAGGTTCATGTACATATGTACTTTTATATATAAATATTTAGGTATAATTTCTCCTTCTGGGGCAAAAGTGTATAATGAAGATGAAATTTGTACACACATTTTAGGCTTTCAAAAAATCTTTGATTGCACAGACTGTTTATTTCCTAAAAGGTATTTATTGAAAGATACAGAGACATGTCTTATCATATTTTGGCACTTTTTTAATAAAAAATAAAAACAGTAGGATTGCCAGAGATCAGGGTAGAACTCATCTTGTTTAGCCCATTCATAACTAATCCGGAAGAGACAAAGCACAAGGAAACCCGCAAGTTTTCAGGCAACACTAAGCTCCTGCAGACTGGGAAATGCCACGCCCACAGGAAGGCAGGCACGGTGGGAAGACTGTGGAATGAAGATGTCATCGACATGCATGAGAGCAGGAAATCCGGCCAGAAGCTCCTCTGTGGGGAAGAAGGTTAGGACGCCTTTGGGGCAAAATGATACTCTAAGTAAAGATGATAAATTCTGACATCTCACTTATGCTCCTGGAAAGCAACCTAATAAGTTAATTTTCAAAAATTGTTATGGCCAGAAAACCTTTATATTAACCTAAAGAATTTGCGGGCCAATGAATTTTTGTTAAATTTAATGATCAAAGTCAAAATGGTAGTAAAGAGAAATTTAGACCAGTTTTTATAATTATCTAGGATATATGGGATCTAAGTTGATGGCAGTAATAGTAGTATTCAGGCAGTAAGAGTTGGAATGGTTGGGATGAAGTTATTTTCTGTCCTATTATTTCTTCTCTGAGACACCCCAGTGCAAATGTAACTTTTATTTTTTAGATACAGGTAGCAATGCCTGCACTCTGCAGTCTACTCTGGCATGATCCTTTGTCATGCTTGTGAACAAATTCAATCCTACTAAATAAAATGAGCATATAATTTACAAAGAAGAAAAAGTAAGGATAGGAATAAGTAATTTTTTTTGCTCTCTAAACTGTCCTGCAGAACTCCAGCACACTTCCATGGAACCCCAGAGGTCTACAAAGTATAATTTTTTAAAGCAGGACCTAAAGGATGCAGAAGATTATTCTTTCTAAATTCTAGCCTGATTTATGACAATAATCAAAAGCATTAACAAAATGCAGGGAGTTATCAGAAACAAAATAGGAAATGAATTCAGAAAACACTATCTCATCCCAACTCAAAACAGTCCAGATAACTGCAAGGCCCAGAGATGACTGACTAAAATGATCAAAAAGATGAAGTGGTTTCTACCTGAAGACATACTGAGGTAGTAAAATCTCTTCAGTCTACAAAACAAAGATTAATGGGAAGAGGGCAAACTCTTAAAAGCCCTAAAAGATATAGTAAGGATGAACATAAACTCATCAAATCCTGGAATATTAAAAACAGTGGGGGGCAAATTCAGGATCTATAAAACAAAGTTCTGCTTCACTCGCTTGTCCATTCATTCAGTCCACAAGTCGTTTCTGAGTGGCTAGTACGTGCCTGACTCTGTGCAAGGTGCTGCAGAGATACAGAAGGAACCAGAAAGCCACAGCCCCTGTCCTTCTACCCCTTAAACTTTAGTGAAAGAGACAGAAAGTAAATGACTGTTCTTACAAATCATTATTTACTCAGTTTCATCAAATCTAAAATTCTGTTCATGGCAAGTCATATCATTAACTGTAAGTCACCATTCATAGTAAGATAGCTTCTAGGCTCAGAAAATGTAAAATGTGAAAAAATATATGCATTTTAAAATTGACAACATAACAGTTGATACAAGTGTGAAAAGTACCCTGAGAGAGAAGGGAGGGGTGCCAGGAAATCATGTGTCCAGGATGGCTAAACTTGGGTGTGAGGGATGGCTTCCCTCAGGCAGTGGCCTTGAATGTGAGTCCTGAAGGGTACAGGGATCCGAGAGGGGTGTGAAAAGAGGAAAAGGCAATGCAAGGAGAGGAAACACTGGCGGCTATGCCGTAGGGTGTGTGTGTCATACTGAGATGAGGTGCTCAGAGCTCTGAAGCTGAAAAGAAGGCCACTGTGGTCAGAGAAGGGGAGAAGGGCCAGAGCTGGGGTTGGAAAAGAAGGTAGCACCACCGCCAATGCCTGCAGGAGCTGGGCAGGTATCGGAAACAAGGGATGGGAGGCCAGTCCATACAATGGAGGACGCCGGGGTCTGCGGCCAACTGAATTGGGCATGGCCACTTGAGTGATGTTGGATTCTAATTTTGAAAAACACTATGTGAGCCATGCGAACTATTTCTGAAGACTCTATGGGGCCCAAAGACTATCATATTAAAGAACTGGAGATTTATTTTGAGAGTAAGTGCAAGCCAAAAATAAAATTTAAGCTAGGGTGTGAGGAGATCAGATTTATGCTTTAAATGTATCATCACTCTATATTGTTAAATGAAAAAGTGAGGGGCGAAACAATGTATATAGTATGCTGCTATCTGTATAAAAGTGGGGAGGGGACAGAGTGAGAACCAGAGAAAGAGTAGGAGAATATGCTTGATGCTTAAATGGGCAAAAAAAAATATGTCTGGAAGGACATCTAAGAACCTGTCAACTGATTACCTCTGGGAAAGAGAATTATAAAAGTCCATAGTCCTTTCTGGGCTTTGATCTATGTAACCAAACTACCTATTAACAAAACAAGTAAGTTGAAACCATAAAGTCAGCAAACTAATGAACCTTCACTTCGGCTGCTGTGATACTAAAAGGGAAAATGTGACATTCAGCTACTATGCAAGTGGTCCAGACCAAAGCTCTTGGTGATGCTGCTGGTGGCAGTAGAAGTGAAAAAAGAAAAAAATGTATGTAAGAATATACACCCAGCAGGGCTTGATCACTGATTGGATAAAAAGGTGAGGATGAGCAAGGTGTCATAGTTCCTACAAAGAGCAGCTGGATGAATGGGAGTGCTCCTGAACTGGGGGAGAGGCAGGTGGTCGAAGTGGGCAGAATGGTTTGGGTTTTACATGTTTGAGAAGCCTGTGAGGCATGCAAGAGAAGATGTGGAGTAGACAGTGGGACAGGAGGTGGGGCTCAGTGGAGAGGTCTGGACTGGAAATAGAAAGCTGAGAGTGCCCGTTTTAAGTCAGGTTCTGAAATGGGGATCTGGAGTTTTGTGTGCAGGAGGTTTACTGGGAAGTGCCCCGGAATCAACACCTGCTGGGGAGTGAGGCAAAAGGACCTGTTAAGAAAGGAGATTAATAGGTCTGGGGCTGGGAAGGTCCTTCAGAATTATCCTGCTTTGGGACGAGGGAACCAGTCCTTAGTACCCCTTACACTGAGCATCAGTAGACACAGGCTCCAGGGGAAGAGAGCATGAGCAAGGTAAAGAGGTTCTCAAGCTAACGGTAATTTCTGGAGACAAACTCACTTGAGTGCTGACAACCCCTACACTACCAAGAACTTGGAGAATGAGGGCCTCAACCCTGTGCCAGGGTTGAGATCTAGGCAGCACACCACAGCACCAGAGGTCAAATCTCTCATGACAGTGGTGTCCCTGTGTCTTTGTCCTTTCCCTCGGTGAATGCATTATCAGTGAGTCACCTTCTGTTGGAGTCCTGCACAGGTCCAGAGGCATCCTAGTGTGTGATTTTTCCTTTGCTGCCTCTAGGATCTTACAGGTTTGTCCACTTCTGGACTCCTTTTTATATTAGTTTCCTGACCCAGTGTTTCCAAACATGGTAGGTAAAAAAAATCAAGCCCACACCATTCTGCAGCGAGGACTGCTTTACGGAGTGTGACATTCTGTCTTCACCCAATGGTTTAAGCAGGAGAATTCCTTCTTGAGGTGAGCATTTTCCTAGTCCTCATTCAAAGACAAAATGTAACTTCCAGTTCCTGAATTCATGTAAGGAGTCCAATCCCCGCATCCTACTGTATACAGCAGCCTGGAACCCTGGCTGCTCCCAACTGTGTTGATCCTCAAGCTTCACACCCCAGCCCCAGCTCGGGCTCATGGCCACGGTCAACACACACGGCATGTGCATGGCATTCTGCACCACAGTTGTGGGCTTAGGTGCCTTCTCCTAGACTGAGTTCCTTGAGGACAGGGCATGCAGGTCTGTACCCCATCGCAATACTTCCCACGGAGCCCTGCACACAGATATTCTTATTGGATGGAACTATATGTAATCCCCTCAATGTTCATGGATATAAGGTTTAAGGAGGGCTTTCTTTACCCCTGGGCTGACTTTTTCATTACTGAAGGGACAGTGAAGGCGAAGGACACTATACAGAGGTGGCCTTTTTCACTCTCTGCTCTTTAAAATGAAAAGAAAAAGGCAGGCTGCCCAGAGGCGGAGTTCACTCCTGTGCGGCAACTCCAGTATGGCCCTCAAGTGTCACATTCTGCTGCCTCAGCTTCAGAGGCCAAGGCAGAACACGCGGCAGGAGGACTTATTTGACACTTACTCCCAGGTTTTTAAAAAACATTTCCTCTGAAACAAATATAATACTCCATGGTCTGTACACTCTGCAGGAGCTAACTCCCACGAGAAGCTTTGGGGGACCTGCTCCTTCTTGGGGATGCAAGCTGTCAACAAGGGGAACCTTCGGGCTCTTCTGAAAGGCCCACAGTGGATGGGGTGGCTCTCTCTTTGGAACTCTATTATATATAAAACTGGCTTTTTGAAAGAAAATAGGAACTGAGGAACTGGTCCCAGAATCCAAATGCCCGTGTGAAACGCTGCCTTCCCTTTAAGGCCAGGCAGCTTCCAGTGGCTCATCGGGGCCGAGCGGGCCGAGCGGGCCGAGCGGGCCGAGCCGGTGCCTCAAAGCGTCATGGCCACTGCTGGAGGGGCGCAGTTACCGCAGCCTGAACCCACCGCACACGCTCAACAGGAAACAGGTACTTTCGATGTTGAATGAATCATGGGAAGAAAATGATATTTTTATAAATGAGAAGTGTTTAAGTATAAATCACAAAGTAAAATCATATTTTCCTTTAATGTCTTTGGCAAGTATCAATTTCATTAACAAAGAAAAATCTGGCTGAAATATTTAATCCCCCAACATTTAATGGCAATAAGATTCTCCATATTTATCCAGTGAGCATTATTAATTGTTTATTGTGTGCACAGAACTATAAGGAGGCTCTGTGGAGGCATTTTGTCAAGTAAGTCTTTGACCTCAAGGAGCTTTTTTTTTTTTTTTGAGGTTCCTAATTTATTTCGTGGCTAGCTCAGTAGGATAAAAATTGTCTTAGAATTGCTAATCCAGTTGAAATGATTTAAATTACTCAGGGCTGGGGAAGGTTTTCTGTTAAATTATCTGTCCATGCCCTTTCACACATTTGTGCTTTTAAATCACACAGAGTATTTTCTCAGTAGAGAATAAGGAATCCTTATTATAAGTATCCCCAGGTCTCCCAGTGAATCTCATGGAATGAGAATCCATCTCAGAGTTGGAGTCAAAGTCATATATATATGTCTCCCCCACACTATCTGACGAAGCTTTCTACTGGTTTCTTGGGTGGCCGGTCACATGACAGATATATGACTTTGAGACAGGAACTGAAATTAAATTCCTATAATACCCTTAGAGGGAAGGCGGATTGTCACTGTTGAGCATTTTAGTCAGTAACTTAATTCTTTTAAACTTCCCTCCACCCTCGGTTAGAGCTCTGAACTCGACCCAAAAGAGCTGCTTAGTTTACCTACTGAATCCACAATACTTCAAGCTGCTGTGGCTTTGTGAATTTTCTTCCAAGGATTTCAGGTGCTAAATGATGTAACATATACCCTGGTAGAGTTTATTCATCACCCCAATCAGCTTCCCTTCACATGGGTTGGACTCTAGAAGAAGGAAGGACTGAAATGCAAAGCACATGGTGTATCCAAACAGTACATTTTTTATGATACTTGGGCACCGAATTTGAAGACCAGATGGTACACTCTTAGACATCCTTATTCAGGTGGCTAGGCATAGCACACAGGAATCCTCCAGCCCGACCCTAAATCCCTCTCATCCTGTAACAATGCCACCAAGCAGAATGTTATAGATGTGTGACTTCCACCCCAAAGGTCCATGTCAATGGTGAGAATTGCATTCCCTAAGTCGTCATTCCACAGCAGTTTCCCTTTCTAACTCGTAACTCAGCAAATAGCCACTCCATCCTTCCAGTTGCTCAGACCAAAACCGTGGAGTTACCTCTACTCCTTTCTTTCTCACACAGCATCCAATGTGTCAGCAAGTGCTGTCGGCTTTACTTACAAAATATATCCAGAATCCAACCACTTCTTACCACCTCCACCACATCTACACTGGTCCAAACTATCGTGATCTCTCTCCTGGATCCCTGCAAGAGACTCTACCTGGATCCCCTGCTCCAACCTCATCCCTTACTATCTCTGTTCAGTAGTCAGAGGCATCCTGTTACAACTTTACTTAGATCATAACATTCATCTGCTCAAAACTCGGCACCAGCCCCCTCTTGCCCAGCCCACACAGAGTAAAAGACAGGTTCTTGACCTACAAGATCCTCCCATCCCCATATCTAAGTTAAATTCTTCCTATCTCAGCTCACTCTCAAACACCTGTGCCAACCTCTGTGATGCTCTCCCAATGAGCCAGGAACATTCCTACCTTAGGGCCTTTGCACTTCTAGACAGCCTGCCTGGAACATTCTCCTCCCAAATAACTTTCACCTCTTTACATCGTATCCTAAAGGTCACATATCTAGCAGCAACCGCCACGATCACTCTCTAAAACTGCAATTCCCTGCTCCTAGCATGCCTTACCGTACCGCTTCTTTGTTTTGTTATCTCTACAATGCTGACCACCACCTGACAAACTATTTACTTACTCATGTATTTTTGATAATTTGTCTCCCTCCACAGGAAGGTAAGCTCCATGAGGCAGAAATTTTTGTCTATTTTGTTCACTGCTGCATTTGCAGCACCTAGCAAAAACAATGGCCCATAGTAGGTGTTCAATAAATATCTGAGCAATGAATAAATGAGTGAATGAATGGTCAGTTGGACCATGTGCTATGCACTTCAGAACGCTAGGCTTTATTCCCAGATAATCCTCAACATACATCTTCACAGTTTGTAGCAGGTTTTATTAAAAGATTCCTAGAATCCTTTTGGATCAAGTTCTGTATTTCAGAAGGGAAGCTGACGCAAGGTTCTATGGACAGACAGGCCCATGTCAGCAGACTGGGTGTGGGGTTGGGGGTTGATACTGACATTTATCTGTCTGTGGACCTAGAACTAGTTTTAGGGAAGTCGGGGCATGGAGCCATTCTGGAAAGAGAGAGCATATCGGCCTCCACGTCCACATCTGCCTTTAACACCAACCACACACTCACATCCTACACTGAGATTTTCTCCTCTGCAAACAGACACTCCCTCAGACAGGAATATCACCGCAGGAAAGAAACTTTCCAATAGAAACTCAGGAAGTCAGAGGAATGTGCGATATGTCCAAAGATTCGTGTTTTGATTTGAGATTGCTTTCAGGTCAAAGTAGAAAAGGAAAGTTGATAGTAATATGCCTTTTGAGGATTCTATTTTTCACAAAGAAAATGAAAGCAACATGGCAAAGAAATACCTGGTCATCAGCATTTTGTTCAGTAGTAACATGAACATTTTTTATTGGAGTTTGTGTGTGTGAGAAAGTAGGTGGAGAAGGATAAAGTAACATAAAATTGTTTTTCAAAATAAGATTTCTTAAATAGATCTGTTCTCTCAGCTTCCTTTTCTGTTGTATAATCCCAAATGATCAGTTCGCAGATTAGTCAACTTGGTGACAAGACAAAAAGAGCCCCGTTGAAACCAGTGTCTCTCACTGAAGCACATCGGAAGTACCTAATTCTCTTCCAAATACTGAAAATCACCTTAAAATACTCTCCAAAGAACTGATAGAAAAATAGAAAGTTTAAGTGAAAACTGCTGCAAGTTTGCAGTTGCCTAGATGTTAGATTATTTTTTAGAAGATACCGGCTGCCATGGTAAGAAAGAGAGAAGGAAATTACAGGGTTCACTTAAGCTAAGAAGTTTGGAGAGACACAAGTCCCTCAGGGATAGGTCTACAACTTTTACTACTATTTCTTGTGGCAGTGTCTACTTAGGAGGAAGCACGCCCTGTGGACTGGAGGGGCTACTACTGATGAAAGGGCAGTGTTGTCTCATTCTCTCACTTTTGCATGTCGTATGGCTGCAGCGGGGCTGCAGAGCCCTTCAGAGCAGTTGTGCTTTACACTGCTCTTGCACCCCTGTGAGGTGGCAAGCAGAGAACCAGGCAGGCACACAACAGGCACTCAGTAGACACCAGCGGCCTTAACATTGCTGCTGGCGATTACTTAAAACTCTCATAGAGGTTTTGACGTTGTAAACAGGCGAGGAAGGATTGGCCTGTACAAGTCAAGATGCCCTGTGAAAAATCAAAGGACATACAGGGAAAAGAAAATGATGGAACAGACTTGAGCACATTTGTATTATATGGCAGAGTGAATGCATTTCAGGAGTTTCAAAACAACACTTTTAAAAAGTTAGCTTTAAAATAGGGCTTTTGAGATGTAAATTCAGAGCTAAAATAAATTCTTACAGTTTTCATCCTGGGCAATGCACTGTAAGGGGATCCCAAAGAAAGACGTATAGCTGTCATTGTACCACACCAGAAGCTCGGTACCCCTGGGAATATCTATACAGGCTCGGTAGAATATATTCGACCTATTCAAAACAAAAGAAAACCCGGCTTAGTAATATGTAGGACTCATGTGCCCCCATCCACATTTTTATTGCCCCAAAAAAGTTGCCCAGCTCACCTAAACAGTTTCTGTTTGTAATAAAATCGACACCCACCTTATCGTTCCCAGCAACCAATTACAGCCTGTGGCCCAGTAGAATAAAGAGCTCAAAGTTTATTTCCACAGTGTCCCTTCCTAGAGTGTCTTGGCTGCAGGGACAGATATTTGGCCCAGGAGACAGCAGAAAGGAGGAGTTCGTTAAAAAAAAAAAAAAAAAATCCACCTCACACTGATGAGAAAAGTCTCTCTCTCAGCAAACTGCAGACACTGATGCCTCAACTTTGTATATAAATTAATACTATTGATTTCTTAATTGAAGAAAAAGTGTTACGTATTTTCTTGCAAGTTGGCATTGGGAGTGCTCAAATTTGTAATAAAATTAAACAGCTCTGTGATATAAGGATTGAGAAAAATAAAAATCTTCCCCATTGTCTTCCTTCTCGAGTTTGATACAGAAGGGAAAACCCCTCATGTGAAATGGATGGCAATTCGATAAATACAAGAGGAGCACTTTACTCTGGCTAAAAGATTAAACTCTGCAATGATAGAGTGAAAGTAGCAAGAAATAAACTTCTTTAATAACAGCTTTGGTACTATAAAGAAAAATCTACAGATTAAAAAAAAAATGAGACCTCAACTGGTTTTCTCAATGAAGAATTGCTACAAATATTAGCCTCAAGTTCCAGATAAAAGTGTTTAGGGTTGGTGGGCCTTAAATTTAGCCTTTCTGTAAGGAATTGGCTGTAGCAGGGCAATTTGTTCCTTGTACAACACTGCAGACAGGAGGCGAATCCTTCACCACATTTTTCATGGCAGTGAGATATGCACTTGTCAACATATTTTGTCACCACAAAGTGGCTCTTGGCAATAGGATCATAAAGATCAATAAAAAAGTGCAGATTCTCAATATTTTACTCGCAGCTGCAAAAATTTCATTTATCTTGTTATTTTCCTTACTTGCTGCCATTCTGTCTCATGAGGGCACTGCTAGCTAAGCAGAATGTTTTTTCCCAACATTCTATGAATATCTGACAAAAACTCCAGCCAGTTGTCCGGACCTCACTACCCTTCCTCCCTCTGCATCCCTGAGAGCTGTGCATTTTATTAATTCTTTCCACTGCTACGTAAAAAAAAAAAAAAAAAAAAATCAAAATTGGAGCTGAGCTATAAATCACTGGCATCTCCTAACTTGAGAAAAATTGAGTCTACTTTGTACTTCACCCTTGTAACATTTCATCTCTCGGTTTGGCTTCCCTTAATATAAACACAGCGCCCGGCAAATGAATGTGCTAAAACCAAATGACACACTTTGCCGCTGAAAGAGCAGAACTGTTTTCAAGCAATGGGTGGTCTTCTGAGGCACGGAGTAGGCCGAAAGGGGAAAAAAAAAGTGTAAGCGTACACCGTTCCTTACAAGTGGGCAGAGCTTCCAAAACTCGCAGAAATCTCTGCATGTTGAAGCACATCAAAGGGATTTTTCCCTTTTCAGATAATATTTCCTTTGCTGACATGTATTTAGTATTGTGGTTGGATGACTCATAAAGATAGCTTCATGGCGTCCCAACACAGTTGAAGCAGAACACATGCCAACAAACATTATTGTCAGCCTCAAAATAAAAACAAAACGTTCAGCTAAGGGTCAATCAATCAAGGGCGCTTTGAAGAAAATTCCATTTAGATATTACAAATCATAACAGAATGAATCTAAACCAGCTGACTTTTTGTGAAGAGGACATTCATGTACAATAAAAATTAGGCTGGCTCTTCAGGGTCCAACTTTTCTATTTTCTTACTCTTGGACGTGGTCACTGGTGATGGATGCCAGTTTTTTAAATTGTGTTTTTGTAGTTCATTTTATAAAGATCTGAACTAATCGAAAACAGATCGGCAGAGAGAACTTGAAGTTTAAGCGCCATCATGAAAGGAGAGCTATAAAATTCGCTTAATATTGACAGATAGGTAAAGACTTACTCATGCCCACCTTCCTCTTAGGGGTTTCTTGTTTACTCAGATTCAGACTAGGCCTCAAGAGCTCTCTGGGCGCTTGTTCCAGAACCAGCCCCACTATCTCTTGCTAAGTAGACAAGTACAATCTTTACTAATTCTCTAGCTCCAAGTGTCATAAAAAACTTATTGGCAAACACATAGTTGCAATGAAGGTGAGTAAAGGCCTGAATACAGCAGTGTAACCAAATGCCATAGTGCATGCGTTCATTTGAACCATTATTTCATGAAATATAACTGCACTGGCAACCCAAGGCAGTGAAGTCACATGCTGCCCAAATAAGCTCCTTTTGAGTTGGAGACCTTCAGAGAGCAAGCTAGATTTGTGCAGCCTTTAACCTATAAGGGGAATAAAGCTCTTTCTCTTTTTTTTAAGGCTTCATTAAAAACAAAACAAAAAAAAAAGAAAGGAAAGGAAAATAAATAGCCACAGGCAGGACTCCAAGTTGCCGAGCACAGGGCCTCCCGCTTTGATGTGTCAATGGTGCCTAATAAAGCTAAACAGTTGCTTCTGATTCTAAAGGGAGCGTGGCTGTTTATAACTGAGGTCATATATTTATATGGCACATGTTTTCGAGGGATTTTTGAGAAAAGAAGTCTTAGTGGTAGGGCTTTTTTTCCTATGTGATCTGTTTCTGCCCTCTTGTCTGCACTCCAGCCTTCTTTAGCACTAAATGGAAAGAGCTTGACCAACAGGTGCACTGAGCAGATGTGGCTTAGCATCTGTTTCTTAGCCCCCCAGAGGCCTCCCTATGGGACTCGGAGAAATGGGGGTGGCTCCACCTTGTCTTTGGGCTTTGCTCCAACATTTCAGGAAACCAGAGGCTTCCTCATGCTCTGAAACCACCTCATCTCCTGAAACATTCTGAGTCGTCCAAGGACCAAAGCCCAATGTGTTGGCACCTTTCTAGGGATCAAGAGAGGTTACTCTGGCTCGGATCTTGCTGCCGAGCACAATGGTTTTGGAAAAGTAGCCTTGGGAAGGCTGAAGGTCCTTGGTTTCCCAGGCCTTTGTGCAAAGGAACTGTTCCTCCTGGGAGAAGGCCTGAAGATGATCTGGGCTAAATCTCTGCACTTTTATCTGTGGGTGTGCCCACCTCTGCTGGGGCACTCAGCCCAAGCCGGCGGGTCTGCTGGGATCATTCAGGTGAGGATGTGGAAATAACTTTACCATGTGCACTGAGCGAAAGAGGCCTTCTACTAGGATGGGTATTCCTGAATTCTCATGAAATTATGGTTGCAAGAACTAAGGAGATTTCAGAAACCTAGTAAAACAATTTCTGCCAGTCCTTGCAGAGTTCCTGCAAAAATTCCTGCAGAATTGTTTCAAAGTTAGCAGCAAGCCTGAATTGGAATATGCAAGCCCAAGGGCTTCAGCTCTGTAAGT
This sequence comes from Mormoops blainvillei, assembly GCA_004026545.1. Taxonomy (NCBI): domain Eukaryota; kingdom Metazoa; phylum Chordata; class Mammalia; order Chiroptera; family Mormoopidae; genus Mormoops; species Mormoops blainvillei. The sequence continues at coordinate 110,609 of PVJD01001247.1, read as the reverse complement.
GGTAAATTGAGATATACTTTACCTGTACTGAACTACTGTTAGATTCTGTTCTCCGCAGTGCCTTGCACATCGGATATACCTCATCCAGCTTGACTTACTAGGTTCCCCACCATCAATAAAGTGCTGTAGTGTCCCATCTTGGTCATATATCTAGAGAAGAGGTCAGAAGGTCAAGTAGTTAGAATGAATCAACAGCAATCATTTTCCCTGCTTCCCTTGGTGTCTTCATGTGTCGACTGCAAAAATTTATTGTCCTTAGGTTTTCTAGTACTTATGGATGTTTGTGGAAACTCAACCGGAATAACAGGAAAATATTTTTTGGTGACGCAAGTCAATCACACTTTTCTTATCAAGCCAATCTTCCCTGTATTAAACATATTTGTGGTATCTCAAGGATGTGAGTGACCATGTTTCCCAAAGAATATTTAACCTATTTTGACAGGCTACTCTTAAGTAATGAGCTGCTGGATAAACAAAGCAAGCTGAAAAGAGAGGCCACACTGACATGGCTGGAACATCCACATTAAACGCCCCCAGGCTCAACCACGTAACTGTTTGAAGGCATTCGGAGGCAGTGAACCGCCTGTTCAACAAGCTGGGTGACACCTGGCAGAAGGCAGTTGGAGGGTTATGGAGCTGTAGAGAACCAGTAAAACAGACTCTGATTTGGATGAAATAAATGGACTCTCACCTCGCAGAAGATGTGGGACTTCAGCTGTCCGGACCTGAAACTATTAGGAGAGGAGTCATCAAAAAAGACAAGACCCTCGAAAAGCAAAAGAAAAAAAAAAACTGTTTTCTATGGATTTAAATATCTTAACTGAGGCTTGTCTATTAACTATTGCCTTGAGTCATCTCAGAGATTTTCTTTCAAGATTGCATTCAAGGAAGTGAAATCTGCTTCCAACCAGATAATAAGCATGGGACAAAAAGTCTCGCTGCAAAACAGCTAGCCAGAGGACACAGGCGGAGTCAGTGCAGACAGCACGGCAATTGGCTCCTACTTCCAGAGACCAGGTCAGCCATGGGCACCTGGGAGGCTATGGTGTCTAGAGGAGTGGGAGATCAGAGGTTACATATGTAGAGCAATTCTAGAAGGTCATTCCCCACCCAAGGGGCACCCAAGAAGCAAGTGGTACAGTTCTTAGAAGGACCATTGTGAAACTGGACCTTTGTAAATAAAATCAGCCGTGGGACCTGACAGCTGCTGAGGTGTTCCCAAGAGCATCCTGAGAAATCATGTCTCTTACTCTTGCTAATCAGTTTTTCTGCGTCTTTATAGTCACAGAGAATTCACAGACACTAAGTCTAACAGACAGCCTCATTGGTTACATTTGGGTCCTAAAATTAGTATGGTCATTTGCATTAATTTAGCTCAGTATTTCTATCGGGCGGGGAGGGGGGGCAAAGGGCTTAGCAATGACAGTCTCTCTTTTTTTTCTTTTATCACCATTTATAACAGCTGATTTTTTTTTTTTTTTGCTTTTCTTGAACTCATTTGTCTCTACCCCAAATCTTTCCACTAATCCCCACAACTAAAAGAGAGACACCAATCTAATAAATACGACTGTCTGAGAAGTTGTAACTGCATAGTACGCCACAGTGATTACAGCTGATAATCAATGTAGCCTGAAAAGAATGAATAAATTCCTAAATTACATTATATTTCAGGTTAATTACTTCTTTAAATTCCCAGTTTGGGGATGATGGCAGAGAATGGAAACATTTCATGTGGTGGGCACATCTGCTACATGAACAATCTAATGACAGGTTTGGTATTTAGGTTAGATTACACTGTAGTTATTTTGCTGTTGTTTTTGTTTTTGTTTTAAGAAGCTGTTTCAAAGAATGAAGGTCTCAACCCTGAGCCTGCCGTTGACAGCCCATGCAACAGTGAACAAGGCCACCCGTTCCTTAAACGCCACTGTTTATCTATAATGGAGCCAAAAATGTTGATGGCCCAGCCCTCTGCCCTGTCCTTTCGCCATGTACAAACAAAGCTTCCATGAGGAGTGCTGGTGAAAATAATTATGAATCATTCTGAGAAGTTCAATTTTCCTTTGTGCTTCCAGGCAATGTCTCCAACATCAAAAAAAACTAATATTTATATGGAGGTGGGTGCTACTTTCAGTGTTAGCTCATTTGAACACCAGGCACTAGCCTGTCGGTCCTGCAAATCTGTATAGTATGAAAAGTGTTTCCTCCTACACTCTTGTTTCCTTAAACTAAGCACATTGTGACTATAGGCATCCTGCAGTTTGTGCCTGTCTAATGAAACTGCTACTTGCCTTACAGAAAAGTAGATGGTTACCTGTCAGACTTTTTCCAAATATCACACAATGTAGATAAGGCATGAGGCTGAGCCTCCCTAGCTTCAGCTCATGCTGATATTAACCTATTTCATATGAAGCTGTGATGAACACCCCATGCCCATAAACATGTGCCCCATCAGAGCTGAGGAACCTCATTCAACCATGACCGATCCTCTTCTTTCCCTCAGCCCCCAGAGCCCAGCTGTCACCAAACCCAGTTGAATTTGTCTCCCAAAATTTTCATGTGCGTTCATCTCTCCCTCTCCAGTTACCTTCCTAGCACAAACCAGTTTCCTTTCTGCCTGGAAGTATTGCAGTGGTCTCCTAACTGATCTCCAACAGCTTCTCCAGGCATCCTCCAACCAATTCTCTAAATGTAGCCAGAGTAATCTTCCAAAACACAATCTGATTACCTCTATATTGCCCAACTCTCCCCAAAATAGAAAGCTTCATACATGTCATAAAATGTCAAGTCATAACAATGTGTATTCGCTGCATGTGGGGAGCTCATCAGACTCATATGGCCAGCACCTCCTTTCAGTTACGCAGGGAGGCCAAATGCATGTGCCTCTGCCTTTGGCTCAAGATAAAGCTGGGCCCTTTCTGTTAAGAGTTAACATTTAAACTCAGTGTTTCTTAAAAGAGAAGCAATGCACCAGAAGGCACTGATCCCTATTTCTGTTCATTCCTCTAGTATTACAAAAGGATAAAACTGGGAAAACATCCAAATGTGAGTGCTAAATAGAAATTAAGGGCGACTTCTCAAAAAGGCTCTAGGTACTAATTTGGGCCCTGTCATTACTGTCCATCACTAGCTCAACTTTGTTTCCATTTAAGAGCTCAGTTTAAGAAAAACAAGGGGGTCAAATTTTGCAAGTAACTAAACTGTACCAGGACACCGTGCCTGCCTGTATCCATCGACTGTACCGGAAAGGGGCTGATGTTCTGCCTCCTAGGTGAGAAGGAACTACAAGTGGGAATGTTTCAACAGATTTCAGTCTAGAGTAGCAATAACAATTTCAAGTTCAGGAAGTTGTTCCTGGGGGTTGCATTAACATCCATATTTGTGTGACACTAAAGGAAAATTTTAAGTTAGATATCTAAGAGGTCTAAAAAATTTAAGGAATTTAAGGAGATAAAATAATGCCAAGAGCAAACATTATTTTGTTTTCATTACCTTACAAAAGATTTAAAATAAGCAGAAAATATTGAAAATCATGCACTAAGTGGTTAGACAATCTCCTCAAGACCTTTGAAAATGTTGAGAAGGTGAGAAATATTACTTATTCAAATAGTAAGAATAAAGACAGGAGTTAAATTTAGATTAGGGAAAGTTCCATTCTGAAAGAATACTTGATTACAGCAGTTGTTCTGAAAACTGTGGGGGTTTATCCTAAACGAACATGAACAACCAAAGTTTTAATATTTGTCCTGTTCTTTCTAAGGAAGCCAAACAACTGATCCTCTGGAGGTAAAGAAATACACAGGACACTTGATGGGAAAAGGGTTAAATTCTGCAATGGCAAACCCTCCAAACTATAGAAAGTATATTTGGCATGTTTGTTTTAGAAAGCGAGTTCCATCACCGATAAAAGGGAGTACAAAATGGCACAGTCACGTTGGAGAACATTTTGGCATTATGCAATAAAGTTGACAATGCATATCCTATGACTCAACGATTTCATGTTTAGGAAGTTACTCCAGTGAAACCCTGATATGTGTGCCTAAGGAAACAAGTTTAAGGGCATTCCTTGTAGCATTGTTCATAACAATTAGAATCATTAGAAGAATAAATAAATAATGGCTTATTTATCCAATAAAATAGTTAAAGTTTAAATGACTGAATTTAAAATGACTCAGCTGGATGTCAGTTCATTTAAATATCAAATATATATGTTGACTGAGAAAATGAGGTTGCAGATGGATGCATAGGATACCATTTGTTAACATTTCAAAATATACAAAATAACACTCTTAAACAGTCTGTCTTATAACAGTGTATGTTGTGACATACATATAGCAATCTACCTACCTATATATACATCGTAAAATTCTGAAAAGGCACACTGGAAGGATGCCTGATAACTTCCTCATAGTACCGGCCTTAGAAAAGAAGAGAATGGAAGAAAACATAGGGAACAGCTCTGGCTGGATAGCTCAGTTGGTTAGAGCTAGTTAGAGCACTGTCTGAATAGACCAAGGTTGTAGGTTTAATCCCTGGTCAAGGCACATATGAGATCAACCAATAAATGCATAAATAAGTGGAACGATAAATCAATGTCTCTTTCTCTCTTTCTCCTTCCCTCTTTCCTCTCTCTAAAATCAATAAATAAAAATTAAAAAAAAAAACACAAAGAGGAGCTTAACCAGTGTGGCTGTGTTGGTTGGGTGTCGTTCCATACAGCGAAAGGTTGCTGGTTAGATTCCAGGTCGGGGAACATGCTTGGGTTGCAGGTTCAGTCCCAGGTCAGGGCGCACATACGAAGTGACTGATCAAAGTTTCTCTCCCTCTCTTTCTCCCTCCCTTCCCCTCTCTCTAAAAATAAATAAATAAATAAAATTTAAAAAGGGAGGATTAACGCTTCATCTGGAGTGCTTAATTAAAAAAAAAATCTGAAGCAAATATGGCAAAGTGTTAACACTTACTTTTTTGGTGGCCTGTACATTGGCATTTATATATTATACAATACTTGGTGCTTTTCTGATTTTCCCCCCGAAAAAATTGAGAAAAGAAATAAATAAAAAGAAAACCTAAACATTTCTTTCTTCGAAGTTTAGTGTTCACAAGTGTTGTTAAAATAAAAAAACTGACTATTTTACACAAGGTTAAAAACTATACCTGTGTTAGCCTCCTAGGACAAATAGCTGTAATATGTATCACTGCATTATTAACCACTGATTTCATTTGTGATTGTTTCTGTTGCTCTTTCAAAACCACTGTTCTAGGTTTATGCTTTCTCTTTTATCATATATCAATGGGAGCAGAAACATAAGTAAGGGGAAGAGCTAATTTTTACCTTTTTAAGGACTTTTTTAGTTTTCAATCCAGTAACACTTACTGGGATGTACCATATGTGATCGAAATAATGATCCCAAATTCTGCTTCATTACAAACCATGCATGGCATTAACTGAAAACCACCTAATTATACTCTCATTATCTTATTTTCCTAGAACAAGAATCTATTTTAAATGAGAACAGCATGAGTAAAAAATGTGCCAACACTGTACATTATAAACCCTGGTCATGAGTGGCTTGTCCACGGCTTTGTCATTTATGAACGCTGCCAACTTCCATTAACAATAATAATCATCAGAGAAACAAGGTTAGCCAGAGATTGACTTGGGCCCATTTTAACCAAAAAGCAAGAAATCCATATTGGTGGTTCCGAGCAATCGTCTTTCTCTAAAGTCAGATTTGCAGACTAGTGGCTCTCAGGCTGAATTCAGGTAATTGACCAAAATTGTTTTTCCTCCACAGTGCTTTTAAAATTTCAAAATTTTACTTTTTCATTTTTCTTGAAAAAATCAAAATATGGGTTCCCATTCTCCGGCACTCATCCAGAGCTGAGAAGAAGAAGGTAGCCCCCTTTAGCTCAGCCATGTGCTTTTCTGTTGGATTGACCAAAAAGTCGGTATGGTTTTTTTTTCCATAAAATAAAAGTCACATTTTTCATTTTCACCAATTGATTTGGGTATTTTGAGTATGGCGGCTATCCCCAGCATGGTTTTACACTGACTGTTCTCAGTTAATGTCTCTATTTGATTGCTATCAAATTCAACTGGTCTACCTGACCATGGAGCATCGTCCAGCAAGAAATCTTCCGCACAGAACTTCACAAACCACTTTTGACACCTTCAAGTCACGTCACCTTCTCCATACACTGCACAAATCTTTTTTGTGTATGTTTCAGTTGCATTTTTACCTTTCTTGAAATAATGAAGCTTAATATGCTGAAAATATGTATTTTCTTCCATCTTCAATATTAAAATGGCTGCATAGAAATTCACCAATTTTGGTAAGTTTTTTTAAATGCACACTGATATGACAGCTCTCACAAACTGATCTAAGAAAAATGTTTTGAATGGAGTTAAAGACAACTAAGTGCTACTAGAGCCATCTTAGGGGTAAAAAAAAAACACCCAAATGAACTCTTTGGCCAACCCAATAGTCCTCCACAGTCATTACCACTCCCTATTGTCCAGGCTTTTTCACTAATTTACCTACCTGTCTGGTCTCTTTAAGCATCTACATGCGAATCCCAGCAGTGAAAGAATTATTACTATCCCTGAACATCAGGTTATTACGACTGAGGCCACTTTCAAGGAAATCCGCTTGAACAGATAGCCTGGAAACACTGCAAACATTCATCTCTCCTGTGCTGCCCAGAAGCATCATCTGACTGAGAGCCTAGCTTCTGTGCTGTAGTTTTCCAGGGCGTGGGACAGCAGAGAAAAGCATTTGTTTCTTTCATCTGTACAAGCAGAGGCTTTGAAAAGTGGTCTTTTTAAGCAAGGGTTCCCTTTTAATTCAAAGAAATCTTAAATGTAATTCCACTATAAAAACTTGCCCTAGCCCACTAGAAGAAAAGGTGAAAAACCAGATGAAAAGAGTTTCCTGGTCCACTATAAAAATGGATAAGAAGAAACTCCATCAGGAACACCCCACCAGCTCAATGAGCCTCACCTTGCTCTCTAAGGCCATTCCTGGGATGTCACCAAGGACCCGCAGTGAACTGAGGGACCCTGTTTGAAAAATCTCAGGCAGCACACTGCCTGCAGTAGAGGCCCGTCACCAATTCTCCTGCTAGAACACTGAGTACCTTCACCTAGGAATTTAGAGCCTAGGAAAATCAGATTTGGTAGGGACCCCAGACACCATCTGTTCCAACCTGATTGGTTTATTCATAAGGAAATGGGGTCTCCAAAAGTCAGTGACTAAGACAAAGTAAGATGACTACTGGTCAGCGGCAGAATGAGGCTCCATCTCCAGGTGTCCTCACACCCCACCTCCATCCCTCTGCCTTCCTATCAGAGGAATGCTGAGGTCTCCCTCATCTCATTTAATCCTGCAAATACCCAGAAGAGAGTCAATGATCTTAACAACTGAGCGGCTGACGTAAGGGAACATATTTTATGCCCAAACATCTAACACAGGGCCCAGCATGTAAGAGGAACTCAAAACATGCTGAAGTGAATTGAACTGAATTTTCACGATAATTCTTTAGCTTCTCAGAGATCTGAGATTTTAGTCAAAGCTTGAGAAGAAACCCCACTAAATGCAATTAAACCTTCATTCTATGCCCTAACAGCTAGGGCTTTTTAAGGAAAATATGACATCCTCCTTGAACCTAACTTCTTTCAAATCTATGAAATGCAAGGATGAATTTCATAGGATGATTGAAATGTATTAAGCAATTACCATGGTAACAGGCTGAGGAAAAAGGTGTTTATGAGTTTCCTGTTTTGTCCTCAGACCCCAGCACCATTTTAGTTCCTTTCACAGAGCGTGGGGGACCCAGGGAGCGATGGATAGGAAGATGGTTTCTCAGGTCCCTTCCAGCTAGTCTCCATCCAGGGTAAAATTCAGAAAATTTGGGTTTCAATAACCAAGTGTATTAGTAATTTGAGAAACTCAATTGAAAAATACAATGTCTGCCAAGAGGGATAAAAATGTTTTACTGTAAGATTCCTCTGTGCCAGGAGGTGGAGGTGCAGTATTTTGTGGCCTGTGGATAGCTACAGGCTACAACATTGTTTCAACTGTGAAAAGTTAACACCAGAATCTCTCTGTTGCTAAGTAAAAGATTTTATTTTATTTATGTGGTTGTTAGTGGAGACTTTCTTCAGCATTACCAGTGAAAACATGCAATGGAAGTGAGTGGAGAGGATAGGATGCAGGAGATAAGAGCATATATGTGAGTGTCAGATCCAGGGCCTGTGGGTTATAATTGTGGCTCCACCTCAGGTGGCCATATGACTTTGAGCAGTTCTGTAACTTCTTGAGAAAGCCGAGACCCACTGAAAAACAACAGCACTAATGATGAGCCCTGTGTCAAAGGATGGATAAGAAAATCAAATAAGCAATAGGATATGCAAAGGACTCAAACGGGCACTAGGCACACAGTAAGCGTCCAAAGGGCATCAGCTGTCCTTCAGGCCAACACCATAATTATACGGAAATGTCAGCCCAGTCATAATCTACTAACCTGCTCAGGGACACTGACCATAAGATAATATATGCAGCATATGCAAATTAATTATTGCTAAAATTAGCAGACCATAAGCTCAATGAGGGCAGAAGTGCATTTCAAATATTTTTTAAATTTACCCATTAGCTACCTTACACAAGGTTTTGTACATCCAAGGAAATCAACTTCTGTTGAGAGAGGGAGGGGGAAAGGAGAAAAAATTGGGGATAACATAAAGGAGATGTAGAAGTAAACCAGCCATTCTAATTTATGCTTTTATTTCCCGGATGGGTATATCAAAAATAAAATAAAATAAAACATTAAAAATGCTGGATGAATGTGAATACTATCTAGAAAATAATAAAGAAGCATTTCTTCAGTCCTACATTCTGTGTTTCCTAAATTTAACCAAATCTTCAGTTTAATACACTGTTATAAAGATGTCATCCGGAAGACACAGGCACCCACCACACCCTTAAGAGCATTCCTGGAGCATATTTGTAACTAACAGGTAGTTATTACAAGTGTTTTAATTAATTATGGCTTGAGGACCCCAACGGACCTCTCCCTGAACTATCATGGAGGTTTGCTTGATCTCTGGCGCTACCAACATTTCTTGCCAGAGGGCCCAACTTACAGTGCCTCGTTTCCCCCAGGAACGATGGAAATGTTCAAGGGAGGTAAGTGGTCTGTGTAATCCAAAGTATCTGGATGAGAAGTAGGGGACATTTGTGGATGGCAGCCCGGAGCATCAGGCCAACTGAGATGCCTGTTAGCTCGGGTCTCCGGGCATTGTTGCCCAAGCCAGAGAGGTAGACAGCAAGAACACCACTGTGGTCTCCCAACCTCTTTACGTTTAAACTTCTCAAACGAGCTAAGTCAAGGTTTGAGAAGACAGACCCCCACCCAAAACAATGTTTCGAAAATGAGTGAAACCATTTGCCCCCACCTTAACACAAAGAAAGAAGAGTAGGTCACACACATCCGTGTAGGATTTTGGTTTATACATTACTTTCACAGCTTATTTGAGCCTTATAACTGGCCTTGATGGTAGGCTGGAACATTACTCTGTTTTACAGGTAAGAAGCTTTGGGCCGATGAGGTAAAAGGACTTGCCCACAGTCAGGCAGTTGGTGAGTGCGACGAGCATGAAGCCCTCCTGAATCAGAGGCTTACTGTTTTTTTCCTCACATCCCATTTGTCCTATCAGGGAGGAACAGCAGAGCTGCTTCTTTAAAAGCATCTAAAACTCTCCAAATGAGAGCCATGAAAGTGTTCATAATGATTAATAATGTCATTTATAAAACAAATCCTTATTTTCAGAATAAATGTCAATTTAGTGAGAACTATTTAACCTGTTAGTAAAATTTATACAAAGCAACCTTGCAATGGATAAAGACAACTCTCCAACACTGCATTAAACCGCTCTCCTCCTGCTGTCAATGTGCCGCAGTGCCCAGGAACATCACAGAACGGGCAAGGTATATGTTTGTGGATGAAGAAGCATATTTTACAGTGAAAGTTTCTTTATTAAAGCAGATACTAGCTACTGCAGCCATATTTACTTGTGTTCGGTTTTTCAACTTTTTTCTCAAGTATATAATACGATAGGTTTTTTTTTTCTTTCATTTTAATCACTTCTTCCTCTTCCCTCCATTAGAATGAACTTTTTTTGTTGTCATTTCTCTTAAGAAAAGTCTTTCCTCTCACTTTGGTTTGGAATATTTTGAAATGTTTGGAATGGCAAGATTTTGAGACGAGGCTTCAAAGGCCAACTAATAAACGCCCCATAAAATAAATGAGTAATGGTTATATACACCATTGCTGTATTTTCAGCAATGCTGATATAAAGCTATATACTGTACTTTGTCAATTCACATTCATCAAGTCTCAGAAATATTAGAAAATCATTAGAGGTTTATGTTGAGCTTGCAGATAATACTAACATATAAGTCAAGACTGAAATATGGTAATCAGAAAATCCGTTGAAAAGTGTCAATAAACTGTAAAACACCCGTGGTGGGGTTTGTGAAGCCTGCATCAGAGAGTCGGCCACGTGAAGAAATGGAAATGGGTATTTTGGTCACACTGTGGGTCAGCGGCTGTTATGTGTCAGGCTAGCAAAGAGACTGGGTGACTCAGGATTCCAGCACAGAGATCTGGGAGCTTCTGAGAGCTGCCGAGCATTTGGTGAGTCAGTCGCACTTATCTCCGAGGACGCCAGCGGCCATCAATACGAAGCCTGCCATCCATCAATCTGGAGTCCTCTTCAGACATCCTCTGTCTGTTGATCAGAGGAAGACTTTGGAGAATTAGGCCTCCATTATCAGGATTTTGTCTGTGATCTGAACAAGCCACTGAACCTTTAACTTTTCACTTGGCAGAAGCGTATATACTGGAAAAGTCCTGACAGTTCATTCATTTTGCTCCATCCTGGAGCCAGTTGATGTCTGACTGGTGAGACCCGCCCTCTTTGATGTTGTACTCTTTTGAGAGTGCCCTGCTGTGAAAAAAATTTTATCCATCCAAATTAAAGAGAAATATTTCTGCATCCAGCTGTTAGCTGTGACATGTTTGCCATTTTTCAGGGCACTGGCTTGGTGCCATCCACAGACTCTGCTGCAAACCTATCTTTTTCCTTCCCCTCCGTTGTAGCAATAATATCCACAGTGCACAACCGTCTCCAGGGTCCACACAACATCAACACTGAAAAGGAAAATACTGCTAATCCCAATTGCTAAGAACAGCCTCAGAAATATTTTCATGTGGCCGTTTCTTTTTTTCATTTCTTTTCTTTCTTTTTTTAGTATCCTCATTAATGTCTTTCACAAACTGTAAAATTCTTTGACATAATTCACCTATTTAAAAATTGCTTCCATTCAGTTTTCCAAAAATCTAGTTTTTAATTAAAGTAACCAACAAGAAGTCCTGACTTCTATTAAATATATTTACAAACGAAATGAATTTGGCATCTGTGAAAACTTGTTTCATATGGAGAGAAATCTGTGTAAATGAAGAAAAACTCTCATGAAAGCTTGTATAAACATTTAGATCTAAGTAATCAAAAAAGCCTGTGTCTTCTCATATTTATTAAGTGTCATTGGGGGCTTATAAAGATTGCCGCCATGAACCGGGCGTATGATAAACAAAGGACAGCTCACATTAGTACCGCGTTTTTCTCCATTCACTGAGATGAGTGAGTAAAACAGCACAGCTCCCAGTGAGCCTCCCATTCTGGCCCTTCTCACTCTCTTCTCTCTCCTTCTCACTTCTGCGAGGGGGGGGCAACCAGCAGAAGTGGGCCCCAGCACTTCAGGTCAGAGGGTCCTGCCTTGGGGACAATCTCAGGCTGACTAGCAAAAACGCAGCTCCTCTCCGTCCCTTCTCACAGCAGTTAAGGTGGGTTGTAAAAAAATAAACAACCAAAACATGTTATATGTGAGAAAAGTCTCAGTTTTGGAAAATAAACCACAGGGAAATCTGAGTTAACACGTTCCTCCCCTTGGAAAAACAAAACCTTCGTTTTCCACCAAACAGAAAAGGAGACCATTATTTTGTTAAAAATAATTCTAGAAATATTACCAGTATGAGTTGATGGGATTTGCACACTATTAATAATAGCCTACCAAATAGATCTTTGCTAGAGAACTACACAATAACACCTTAAAGTTATTGCACACATTGCGGCACACATCTGCATTCTCCATATGGTTCACACAATATATCTTATGGAGTACTATTTAACCCTTATTGTATTGACTGTTTTATAAATTCCAGTGCGTGTAACAGTATACAGATCTTGGTGAAAAGTATTACTGATTTTACACTTCGACATGGTAGCTAATGAAAAATATGATCTCTAAGCAACTTGCCCCGAAGCCTAGGTGCAAACTGCTATGTTAAACAATCATCATATTAAATACTTGCAAGGTAGTAAGCAGGGACTAGCCCTTAAAAATCAGACAGATTTTTTGTATGTGTAGACACACACATACCATGCCCTAGAATTCACCCACTTTTTAAAGAACTTTCTGAAGACACAAAATGTTTGTCCCAATGAAGTAATGGTTTCCTATGGCTTTACTTTCTTTTCAGAGCAGTCTACAACTTTATGTCTTCACTGAAATGTGTCACTCTTTAAATTATTATGTTTTCCTAAGTCTACGACATTCTTTTCCTAACCATGCCAGTAAAGTATGATTGTCAGATACAGTTTATTAGAGGAAAAGTGACCATCTGTCCAGGGTACAGAACATATTTTCAGACCTTAAATAATTTAGGAGACATTCCTTACGTCAAGTCGAGACAGTACTAAGTGTGCTTTCATTTCCCCATTCACACCATCCTGCCCTGGATCACAGGACAATGGCAGAAATATCATTAACCCTCAGATTCAGTGACTCAGAAAGTAAGAGGATGAGGGTCACAAATGGCCTAGGCCAGGCATTGTCCCCAGGGAGAACCCCTCAAGTCGCTCTCCTCCCAAGATAAATGCTTACAGGAAAAAACCTAATGAAATTCCAATTTGTCCTAGAACAAGAGATATGAGAGAAGGAAGGATTTCGGCTTTTCTGAATGATTTTCTTAAAGGAAGGGCTGCACAGCTACACAGAGGACTGAACAAATGCACTCATTTGCCATGGGTCTCCTCCCCCATCAAGATCCAGAAGATGGTAAGAGGGTAAATGACGGCAGTGATGGGGAGCCTCAAAGGCAGACTTCTGACCTTCCAGGCAGTGTTCTTTCAACAAACATTTAGTAAGCAGCTACTATGTGTCAGCCATTAGGCTTAATGCAGGACATTAATCACTCAAGACCCAGTCTCTACCCTCGAATAATTCACAGGTCAATAGGAGAGAGACACAACACACATTAACAAATCTGAAGACATTTATTCTGGTACCACCACCTGTCGATTTTTCCCATCTAAACTTTGGATATTTGATGTCTAGAATGGGTTTACTAAGTGTGAGAAGGGTCATCCTTTACAATTTTACAAAAAGAACATCAGCATGTAAAGAGTTAAACTAGTTATGGAAGCAAATTTTGGACTGTGAGGCAGCGTCAAACAAACGTTTGATTAAAATCTGCCAATCTATAGCCTCAGTGAGGGCAAAGATAAAATCTGTCTTGTTTGCCATAGTATCCCTAGTAATTAACACAGAGCTTAGCTTACTGTGGTACCTGATTCAATAAATGTCTCTGGGTTGGTTGGGTGGCGGGTTGGTTGGGTGGTTTGTTGGTTGGCTGGCTGGCTGGCTAGATGGGTGGGCTGGTGGATGGATGGACAGGGAGATAAAAGGATGGACAGCCACAAGGATACAGATGAAAGGATACAATAACTTCTAGGTACCCAAGCACTAAGGTCGGACCATGTCTCTCTGTCCTCTGGGCAGGCCAGCATAGCTTGGGCGGAGTTGAAAATCCAACTGGGAGAATTTTAAGGATGCAACATTACCTGAAAAAGTGTGTTTTGCTTCACTGGCTAAAATGAACAGTTCTTTTATTACTCTCCCCTCCCCAGCTTAGTTCTTTGGGTTGTTTTTTTTTTTGTTTTTTGTTTTCCATCTTTGTTGAGGTATAATTGACAAATGAAATTGTAAGATATTTGGAATATACGTTGTGGTGATTTGATGTGCATATATGTTGTGAAAGGACCACTCCGCCTTATTGTTAATTAACACATCTATCACCTTCACATATTTATCTTTTTTTTTAATGAGAACATTTAAGTTCCTTTAAAAATGCCCAACAGTTCTCTGTAGAGTTGAAGCCACTGCAAAGCAGTCAGATGGAGACTCCAGCCAATGGTGAGGCCAGAGATTACTAAGAGCCTGGCACATACCTGCCTCTCTGCCAATGCTGGTCCCTCCTCCCATCCCAACCCCCAAAAGGTCCCCTGTGAGGGTTATTGTTACTACCCCAAGTCTCCCCCATAGGTGACTTTTTCCCTCCTCTCTATCATGCTTCCGTCCCCCTCTGCTGGGTCCACTGCTCCCTTGCATTAGGATGCCAGTAGCTGAGATTTACTCCTAGCTGTGAACCTAGGTCAAGCTACTATTCCTGGAAAGAATATTTGCATTTTGAGCTTTACCTTCAAGTGAGGCTTGCATGGGTGCATACTGCTCTTTGAAATAAATTCAAAGTATGATAGCAAGTGCTGAAGTCATCCGGGGACAAGTGACCATTCCTGGGACTCTTCCTATTGCACAGATGGTCAATTTTGGTCCCCGTGAAGATCCAGGGTGAGGCTTCTGACTGTGATACTGCAGTCACAGGGCAAGAGCACATGCTTCCTCAGCAGGGTGGAGCTCAGGGAAAAAGGTGAGGGCTTCTGGTGACAGGGCAACTCCAGCTCCTCCTGCAGAAGAGTTTTCTGGGGATCATCTCCAGTGGGCGTAAGCAGAGACAATCCATAAAGAGCCTCAAGTTTAGACCTTTGAAGTCATTTTCGAGTGAGGTTATACACACAATCACACAGACACGCTGATGAAAAGGAGGCCTTCTTTGCACACTCAAACTTGGGTCCTTTGACTGGACCACATTGCCTGTAGTGAGCCATAAATTAACATTTTTATAAATCCTGTAATTAACTTATGAATAGCACAATTATATGTTTCTGGTATTAAAAGCATTAAGTTGTTAAAGGTAAACATTTAAAGTATGCCCCTGTTTTTTGTAACCCTGTGTTGGCATTTTTTTTTCCATATATCAAGTGCCTCAGAAAATGGAAGTGGCTCATGCCTCTAAACGGCCCTAGTTCAGGCTTGTTGATAAAACTCATCTCACACAGTGGGGCCGGGGGCTAGCAAGTGTGCCGCTGGCACTGGAACATGGCGCTTTCTCACAGAGACACAGTTCTGTGTTCCTGGATAGGCAGTCAAACTCGCAACACGTGATTCCTTGGAAATCCAACCAAGAGATCCAGTAAACCTGAAGGTCTGGGGCACAAAGTTTGCAAATCCTGGAGTTAGCAGAGGTATGACTAATGTCAACACCAAAGAAAAGCAACCACCTAATTACCACATTGTCATAACCTGTATGCTTCCTAATTCCTAATTAGGATTCACTTCTTTCCACAGGAAACATCTATAGGTTGAAAGAAAAGAACAGAAAGAGATCTTTTACACTGGGATCCATAGAGTGGTTTCAGACAAGGCTATATACACCCTGAAATCTCAAGAAAACAATGTATGTATATCCAAGTAATCTTCTGGGAAGATGGTCCATAGATTTTAGTAGATTCTGAAAGGGGTGTCTACACACACATACACATACACACAAACAAACAACTGCAAAATTCCATACATTCAGATAGGACAGAATTGAATGAAGAAGATAAGAACATTTATGGATGAGCTAGAATTCTTGGGGGTGTTTTATGCACGTTTGACGAGGTGCTCTTTAAAGATTGATAGGTTTCTTTGGTCTCTGAGTTACTTGATCTCATTTTCATTTCCTCCTCTCTGGAGCTAGAGACCTTGAGATTCCTATGTTCCTTTTACTGTATTTTCATTTTCTATTTGATTGCAACTGTTTTGACGTATTGGTTTTGCCTAAATCTCTGACCACATTTCCAGGACCACTAGAAAAGTAAACTCAAATAGAGTCCTTTGGTTGGTTTATTTCATAAGAGATATTTTTAGGTTAGAAATCATGTGAGTGGGCCAGATTACATCGTGCAACTCAGTGTTTCAGCTCTGTGGACATTAACCACAGCCTATTCTGGATTTAGTGAGTCAATGGTTATTAATACTCCAAAGCATTCCCTTTCAGCTTTGATCAAACCCTTTGATGGCACCATTTTTTTCCTATTAAAAAGAAAGTATATAATCATATTAAATCAGCCCATCCAATAGAACCACTTGCTTTGTAAGATATAAATGGTTTATAAATTAAAGCACTGTTTAACTTTCTCCGGCTTATGCCTTTATGTTTCCTAGTTTATTCATTGGTGGATGAACTACAAATTAGGAATCCTGAATTCTAATTCTGACTTGGG
The DNA here is from genome assembly GCA_004026545.1 of Mormoops blainvillei. Lineage (NCBI taxonomy): Eukaryota > Metazoa > Chordata > Mammalia > Chiroptera > Mormoopidae > Mormoops > Mormoops blainvillei. The sequence continues at coordinate 94,105 of PVJD01001247.1, read as the reverse complement.
CAGTAGTAACTTTGTGATATAGGTAATTCACTTTACCTGACTCTGCATGTCCTCTGATGTAAATTATGGACATTAAATAAGATGATCTTTGAGATGCTCCAGCCCAACTTTTATGATCCCATGAATTAATGACTATATAAACATGTCTTAAAGATAAGTACATGGCTGCTGAAACCTAGAAGAATAAAAGTCCTAACACAACCATTTTGGGCATAAATAAAAATATTCCAATGCCCAATAAGGGGGGTAGAATAACGTAAGTCACATACTTTTCATTAGACCTGTACAAATTTAATTATAATTTATACCTTCCAAGCTGTAGAGTATAACTAAATCAAGAATAAACTCTTAAGCGTTATTTTTTTTTAACTCCACATAATTGAAAGTGAACTCAGTTATACAAATGTGTAATGTACACACTTAGATTTCGGTGAAATGGAGACACAGTAATGGAGCAGAATCAGGCAGCGTGGGTCTGAATCTTGGATTTAGCAATTGGGACCTGTGTCATCCTCCGCAAAACACTTATCTCATTTCTAAGATTGGAAAGATGCTAATGCAACTTCAAAGCGTTTTTGTGAGGACAAAATGAGATAATCCATGTATGTGTCTGACACATAGTAAGTGTTCAATAAACAGCACCATTATTGTTGCTTTTTGCTGGTGGATGTAGGTTTTCCTTTCCAAGAAAAATTTCCTTCTACTTAAATATTTCTGAAAAACTAAGTATGGAAGAAAATGACAGTGAATTTTTCAATCCTTGGATGTTGTGTGTTAAGTGGAATTAGACAGAGCAGGAATCAAATCTCAGCTTTGTGACTTTAAGCACATTACTTAATATCTCCAGTTTGTTTTAATATGTGTTTCAATAAGAGAATAATAACCCCAGAGAGTGTGCAAGGATTTACAGAAATCAGGCATATAAAGGGTGGAGAACAGTGACTGAGATGCAACTACAAAAGAGAATTCCTAGAAAATAAAATTTTTTTTCTGTCGTTCAGTGATCCCATTATCTGAAATACTAAAAGTGTCAAATAATAATTTTTAAAAACCTTCTATACAATTGTTTTGAATTAAAAAATATAAATGCCAAGGTATTTGATAATGTTTAAAAGACTGAGTTACATTCAAACCTGAAAATAAATTTCTAAATCATCTTGGTTTTATTTCATTGTAGCACATTGGATTTCAAGTTAAAATAATAGTTCGAAGGGAAAAATAATACTACTCTTATATCTTCAAAACAATCAGAATTTGATATATATGTATATATTTTTATAAAATAATTCTGAGCTTGGGATATAATTACTCAAAACTAGGTTATTAAAACTAAGAAAATAAAATCATGAGAAGTTTCACAGAATTTATACTTTTCTCTATCTCAACAGAAATATTTAGTTTCTATAATTACCCTTGTAATAACTGGCAGAAGTAACCCTAAAAAAGATAATTGACTCATTTTTACAAAAATATTTGACTTAGAATCTGAGGTCCAATTTTTTTAAAAGGGGGACACATCTGATGAAAGATTAGGCCAATAAACAACTTAGAAACAATAATACCTATAACTATAATTTATTTAAGAAATAACAACTTGCCTTCTCTTGATCAATAAACCATTTCGAACCAAAGTCCCAGCAAGAGTAAATACAATAACATTTCTATGCCACCAAAGGGAGAGCTGAATATGAAGATTCTGTCTCATTCATAAAACCCACTTCTCAGACCTTTGCTTTCATTAGAAAACAAAATTATGTAGCCTTACGAAGACATGCCATTCTTTATTAGGTAAGAGTATATTTTCTATAAACCATCTTTGCATTTCTTTTGCCATAAATTAAATACATGTCAAATTCTAAATGGCATAATTAAAACCCAGCAAATATCTTTTTATTTAAATTGAATAATTTTGTCTTGCTTAGAACTTGCATGAATCTTGGCTAGTTCATACATTTTTGCTTTCAAGGATGCAATGTAACCATAGAAGATGTTACATCATGTAAATAAATTTCAAAGATGGTATTAATATAAAAACTATATCACATAACCCTAAAAATTTAAGATAGCTGCCAGGGTAATAACCAGATCATTTTTCCAAACAAATATATATTTCATCATGTCATTTTGAACTTTTTCTGAACTTTTTTTTAAAAAAAGAAAACTACAATTAAGACCAAATGTTTTGTAAAAGAAAATACAGGCAAGCCAATTTGGCCAAGCATAGATAATTTTAGGTTAAAGATGTTACTATATCTCAGAGCTTAACTCTTTTTTTATAAGCCACAGTAATTATGAAAGAATTATGTTTTGAGCTTGGAATAATGCTTAGAATATTTTTTGAATGGTTTGATATCAGCTATGACGATCAATTAAACAGTTCCTTAAAAAAAATAAATGCAGGGCTTAACTGTAATTTGCAGTAAGAGTTACAATTATGTCAGCATCTTTTCATAAACAAATTGTAAAAATGAAGTCAATTCTTTTTTAGTATTATTTCTGGTCATTGTTACAAGGGTAATAATAGAAACTAAATATTGCTATTGAGGATCAGAGATGCGTCTCACAGTTTTACTTACTTGGTTTTATAACCCAGTTTTGAGTAATTTATAGCAAATGAAGACCTTTCCTGCAGCATCCTTTTTGCCACCCATCCTTCCTCCTTCCAGGTCATCCTCCCCCATCATCCAGCTCAACCCTCGTGCTCCTTTCTCGCCTATTTAGTTCAGCTCATGTTGGTTCCAGAATAACGGCCTTCTTTGAATTCAACTCTGTGCCTATAATTACCCGAAGCCCTGAAATCCCCACGTTTTAAGGACCAATTGGATCAGTCAATACAATCAAAACAGGAGATACCGTGACTCTATGGAATTAAGTCCCCAGGGTCTGCACAGCGGGCACACACTGAGTGAAACCTGTATCGCCAAAGATGGGTTCAGCATATGCCAATAAGGCATTAATTCTCCAAAGGTCTTTCAAGAAGAGCAAAGACCCTATGGCCTACTCTGTCCACATCCTCCTCTTTCTCAAACTTACCATGCAAAAAGCAATTACGGGGCAGGGGAGCAGTGAAGGGTGCTAATTTAATAACACAATGGCAAGACCTGGCTTTCACTAAATGTTACCTGTAAATTATGAGCTGTACTCCTTCTGGATTGTCCCCCGGGGAGATCAGTTCACAGGAAAAAAAAAGGTAGCTTTTAGAATCTGCCAAGAGATTCCATGTTATACTTCAAAACTGATTTGGGCCAGGTTCGATCCCTAGTTTGAGGGATAAAAACCACCTCCCCTTTTTCTTATTTGTCAAAGAACTGCATATTTAATTAGTATTTTTGTTCACTTAAAAAATGACCTAGTACACTTTAAAAAGCAGGAGGAGAGGAGGTGATGCTTAACAAGGGTAAGAGGGCATTTCCAATGGCTTCCCTCCACGGCTCCAAAAACAAACAACAAACAGCACAAACAACCTAAACAAAACCAAACACTTGTCCAATATGTCCAAATCTTGAACATTTTGATTATGTTTGCTTTGCTTTAAGAAAACATGATATACAAAAATCCAAATTTACAAGAAATAAAGCAGTGATTTTGCTTGACGAAAAGCTTTATTATAGTTTTCCTTAAGGCATCCAACTTCCCCAGAGCCTTGAAGTATGATTCAAATAAAACAAATTCAAAGGATTTATAACATTTCAAAAATACAGCTACTGTGTGAAGTAGTCTTTACCTGTGTGTACACATAGATAAAGAGAAGAGATGATATAGGCGCTTAACAGTCTGGGTTGAAAGGGAATGAGTAAATGTTCATATGCATGTGATAAGATAACCCGCCCGCTATCAGAACCATTCCTGACATTTTGGTTTTCATATCTGCCTTTTCCTTCTAAAGTGCGTTTCACACTTCCCTCAACTTGGTGCAATTGCCAGCAACTACTGTTTCTTTTTGCACTTAGGATTCCAGAACAGCATGTCAGATGCTTAGCCAATATTCATTTGTTCTCTCACTTTTTTTTAAGTTATTAGATTAGGAAAAACTCAGATCTACAGAGCTTTTATCTTTGAACATATAATCACGAATGGGAAAAAATTTTAAATTAGAGAAAACCATGTGGGTTGTCATACAATTCTGGCCTCTATCAGTATTTGAAAGGGATGGAGTAAACCTGGAGTAGGTAGGATTTCCCTCATTGCAGCATTAGCATAAATGATTTTTGCTTTATCTTTACACTATCTGTACCATTATGTATTGAATCTTCTTCAAATGATTTCAAATCGATTTTTCATGTTAGCCTCACCATAAGCAACAATATTTATAAAATTGTGGACTTGAAGCACTAAATACAAGTAATTTCAAGTTCTGTGGATCTCCTGCTTTGCTAATCTATAGGTAAAATGCAGGGTAATGTCAAAAGTCTCTTCTAAACACAAAAATTTGATGATCTCAGGACTCCTGGAGGGATTTGCCCAGTCGCCTTACACAGTAAACTACAGCAGAACCAGACCCAGACCTCAGGTTTCTGGACTCCCAGTTTAGTCCTCCCTTATCCTCCACCTACCGTGTACGCTAATGTGCAAGTGACTGGGAAATGAGTTTACTGGGAAATCACAGCAAACGAGTTCTAGTGACTACCTTGTGCCAGGAATGGTTCCAGGGATGCAGCGTTTATTATATCCCTTAGTCCTCACAACCGTCCCTTCACCTATTCACAGATAGGAAACTGAGGCTTGAAGAGAAACAGCAAGCATGCACAAGATTACAGGGTTATTTAGAAAGTGATGCAGCTGGGAACGGGGGCCTTAGGGGCCTGGCTGCAGCGTGCAGGCGTTTGCCACAACAACATACTATGAATCGGGGGAGCCCTCAGCTGCTAAGGTTCCCAGGCACACTTTGCTGGCAGAACTCTGAGCACACGAGGAAAGCAGTGGCGACGGACAGAGAGAGAACGCCAAAAAACAGTATCAGAGAGAATGACGGCTAGAAAATGATAAGGAACCTGAACAAAGAAATACACTCTATCATGCTCTCTTTTGCTTAAATTTAGCATAAAATAAGATCAGCAATATTAAACTTTTTAATAGCACCACGAGTAACTGAAAAAAAATCAAAATAACACTATATTCCCAGCTTCTTCCCCACACAAAAAAGTTAAAATTAAAAAGAAAAATTGTGGCCAAATGTCCCTAAATAGAGTCAAATATAATAAATATATATATATATGTAATCTGTTATATTTACTAGCTACTTAAATAGTTTCTAACTAGCTGTTTGGTTTGTTTGTTTGTTTGTAACGTTTTCATTCTTTCTACAAAAGAACAGAAAACAACTAGAAACACTTTGTCCTCCCAGGCACCTACTTTGTAAACAGTCTACAGGACTGGGAGAATAACGTGATATATCTCACTGCCATTCTAGGCCAACGCGAACCTATAAATACATTAAAGCAGAGCAGAAATAAAGTAGAGGTGTTGTGGTTCACTTTAGGCCTACATAGTTCATGTTAAACCATACAATATGCCAAAAAATACATTCAAACTTGCAGTCTTATGATCACAGTCTTATAACTTGTAAGTGGAACGATTTACAAAAGGAAATAAAAGTCTGAATTCAGAGTGGGATGGGACTGGAAATACACCTTTATAATTGAAGTCTTCCCTGAAACTCTCACAAGAAACCTAGCTAATCTCACTTTACAGAGACCTCTGCAAAACCCACGCACATCTAGCAGACATGAGACTTGGCTGAACAAGAAAGTTTTATTTACTGTAAGATCTTAGATCATCTAAAATATAATTTTAATACTTCAATTTCCTTTACTTAGGGAGAGTGAAAAGTAATAAAAAAAAAAATTTTTAATCCCAAGGCAGTATGACAGTTAAGAAAACAAACAAATGAAACTCTAAAATAATTATGTTGAGCTTTGCTGTCCAAATAGATTGGTCTGGTTATTTTAATATTTGTGTAACATGGATAAATATGTATGTGTTGGGGGGTGTAAATGTTCATGAATAGAGTCTTAGGAATTTAAAAATCCATCCAAAATTCTGCAGTTTGAGATGACTTAATGAGTTTGATAATGGGACACAGAAACTTTAATTCTTAAATCATTTGTTTTATTTCAAAGCAGTCATGGGTGATTAATCAGCATTAGTAATAGTTTAGTGGCTTAGAAATAGTTTCTGGGAGTTAAAGGTGGTTTTGGGTAATGTTGCATTACCAACATCTCATCTATAGCAACCATTAATGGACACACCCTACAGTACCATTAAATCCACAGATCTTTAATATCAAGCTGAACTGCAACCCTTGGGCACGTGCACACAGGGGAGCTTCGTCAAGGGAGACACTGCTGCATTCACTTTTGCAGCCAGGGATGCCTTTGTTTTGTTCCGTTTTGTTTTGTTGAAATAGCCTTAGCTTTTTCAAGATGATGAATTTCTCAACCCTATATTGCCTTACAGACTTTCCACTAACACTTATTTGAGTTAATGATTTCTAAGCCTTCAGTGGACAGGATAAGAAAAACGTTTTACATGCACATAGGCAAAGGTAACTTCATTCATGTTCATATGATGACGCTTTGCATTTGCGCAGGACTTTATTGTTCTCAAAATACTTTCATACATATGTACCTCACTGTGGTTCCCAGTCTATGTAAGTCATCTAATACCAGCCAATTTTGGGAACCATGATTCTTTCAATGAAGGCAACCACAGAGATTTGTTTTCAGCAAAAGCTTTTAACTACTCAAGAAGAACAAGGATTTGGATTTTTTTTTTCTTAAAGAATTTTTTTGCCCCTTTTACTCATGTATTTTGATAAGATCTGGTTAGTGCCTGTGGAAGCTGAATGTGTCAATCACTGCAGGTTAAATGTCCCTGCAATGTGATTATTTTTTTAAAACACTCTCTTACATATCTTACATAATGTTCTATTTACACATCTCTGCATGCTGAGTAGTAACTGGAGGTGAACTAATTAATTGAAATATACTCAAATAATTAATTACTGGTAGCTAAACCACATACTATTTAGCAAACAATCTTAAACTAGAAATAATTGGTGGAAATATTACGTTAATACTTCTATGTCTGTTTACAGCTATGTTGACTTAATTTCATTTAATTAATCTATTTTATGACAAACATATAAAAAAGTTCAGTTCCTTTTCAAACATGCCCATAAATTAACCTCCTGTGTGTGCTACTATAATTTAAAATACATGAAAATTAGAAAGCTTTCTAAACAGATTGTGGGGATGTAACATCTACATCCATCTACTTATACCAATTCATATTTTTTTAACTGACTGCGCTAACCCCCTTCATTAAAGTAAGCTTAATCTATTATCTTCAAATTAACAAGCACAATTTTTATTCTATTTCTTCTAGATGCTAATTTGAAGTACTAAAATAAAGATCTTGACTGAAAAACTTAACTGACCTTGAACGCATCCACATTCTTTTAGAACAAAAGTCTCGAATAATTACAGTCGTTAAGAGAACAAGGAGTCATGCAGTGGTAAAATCAGGCTAGGAAAAATATTATGTAAACCCCACATTTTTTTCAGATACATTTTGGGTTTTTAAAAGAAGAGAGAACTATATCTTGACTGACAATTTGAGAAAGATATCTGGTAATAGGACAAAATGACTTTGAGTTGTTGGAACTATTTATACAGAAGTAACCCAAAAGTTTGTAAGTGATCCTTAACTTGTTTGATTAAAAGAGGGTAATTAATAAATGACAAGACAAAATGAAAAGTTCATTGTGGCATTTGATAAACCATCCAAGAAGTTAAATCAATGCTTTTCTGCTTAATTTCACTATTTGTTTTTCCATATGAGCTGCCAATTTTTTTTAACATGCTATAGAAGGAAGGGAAACTTTCTCTCTCTTTTTTGTTTTTGATTGATAAACATCACAGATATTTGCTTCAAATCAATTGAGGTTTTTCAAGATGATCCTTGCATTTGTTGTCACACTTGTGGTAAAGCCATTATTCCATCAAAACTCTTTAAATAGGCTCCCCTCCCTTTTTTTTTTAAACTACTTTGACAAGAATACCATAAACAGTTCACATCACCCCTGACCTTCAGGATGTATATCATCTTGTCAACATATAAACAAACACACTATTGGTTGTATTTTAATAGATTCTGTAAATATCAAGATCCAATTTATCAAAAGGTTCACCATAAGTGAGAGCTCTGAAATTCTGGATTGAATTTGCAATGCTAATTCTGACTTTTAATGAAAAAGGATATTTTGATTGTGTCTTGTCCTTTTGTCTTTTTTTCCCCAAGAAAATGTAATAAACTACCAGAATTTTTCTTTTTCTTTTTTTTGCCTTTTTCCTATGATGAAAGCTTTGATTCTGATTCCATTTCAAAAGGAGAAGGTTACTAATACTATCAAAGGTGGTTATTTCTCTCAGTTAGAAGAGAAATTCACGTTTGTACAGGAAAAATTTATATGAGATTCATACTACTCTCTCCTTAGTTTGGTAAAATTCATAACCTATGATAATAAGAATATTTTTTGTTTTAAATGGAAAAGGAGATTAGGAGAAAAGAGATAAAAACTATTTCTGCAATCAAGTAATTTTCTTTTTAATTCCATATTCACAGCGATCTCACACGAGGAGCCGCTGACTTTGTATCTTGTTTTCAAAACATAAAATGTATCATCAATATTAATGTGTCCTCTTTCCTTACAAGGCCCTTTATTAGGGTGATAATTACAGGAACATTGTACACTTGATGGACTAGCAGAATTGGATGGACAACATGTCCTTTTCATCACATAAGGTCTTCTAGATAATATTTGTTAAAGATAAGATGTCAGAGTTTATCAAACTTCAACTGTAAAAGATATAAATCTATATCTTAACAAAATAGAAAAAATTAAAAAAGCTAATATTATATCAGGGAGCAAAATTTTAAAATAAATAATTAACAACTCTAAAATAGTAAGGAAATGGCGAGGGTCCATAAGAGATATTGACCTGCATCGACATATATGTGTGTATGGCTACAATTCTACCATTAGAAATCATCCTTGGAAACTATCTTGAGTAGGCACTTTTCTCTGAGTCTGGGCCAACCACTCATCCAAAAACTCTGATGCATTTAGAAACATTCAAAGCTTCCTGAAATGTCAACATACTCTGAGAGTGCTCAACCAGAGATATGGGGATGATATACCTACTCTTGTGAAAAACTAAACAAGGAAACCCATTAGAAGGTACTTACAGAACATCCAAGATTTGGAAACTTCTCTTTGATATAAGTTAAGAAGAGGAAACAAACAAACAAAAAAAACCCCACATAATTCATTGTTACTTTAGACAGAAGAATTTGTTTAGCTTTATGTGAAGGCTGAGCCAGCAATATTTTAATTCTGAAAGGCCTGAGGTGTTTCTCCACATTATGCACCCCATGTGTTAAGAAATGGGGTTTTTAGTGCTGAAAAGACCACAATGTAGGAAGTTAGCTTCCAGGAATAAACAAAGGAAATTTAGATCTCTTTACATGAACATTTTAAAGTAGGACATCAAGAAAGCTAATGTGCACACATCATGACTAAACTAATACTGTATTGAACACTGGACATACGCTAGGGGAGCAGATTTCAAGTCTGCTCAATACACACAAAAAATGGTAACTGTGAGGAGATATGTAAATTAGTTTGGCTATAGTAATCATTTCACTACATAGATGTACATCAAGTTATCATGTTGTACATATTAAATATACAATTTTATTTTTAAATATGCAAATACATTTTTAAAAAGAAACAACGGGGCTATAAAAGGAGCACACATTCTAGAATGAGACATGCCCAAGTTAGAAATAATAATGTTAATGTTTACAGACTGCTGGCTCTGCACCAGGCACTGCCCTAAGTGTTTTCTCTGTACTAACTCATTTAATGCTCAGAAAATATGGTATTATGATGCTCATTTTACCTTTGAGGCATCTGAGACACAGAAAGGCTAAGCAACTCACTCCAAGACACACTTGTATGAGAAAACAAAGCTCAGATGCAAACCGAAGTCATCCTGGATGCAAAACATCTACACTGAACCAGGCATAAAACAAGCACTTGATATCGATAAATAATTCCTATCATCGTTGTTCCTTCAGAAAACTTTTATCAAAACTTGAGATATACATTTGAGTCAGGCATGACCTCTGACCTCAAGTTGCTTTTATTCAATCTACTGAGAAGGACAGATATTAAAATTTATGACTATAATGCATCATGGTGTTTAATAGATTTAGCCTCTCAGGGCCTCAGTTTTTGATGTATAAAATGGAACTAATTAAACTACCCTCAAATGGGTGATTCAACGATTAAGATGGATAATGTGTGCAAAGTGTACAGAACAATGCCTGGCACATGGTAAATGCTGTTAATGTTAATAATGATAGTTTTTTTTTTAACACAATGAGCACAGTATAGTAGCAGGAAATGCTCTGTTATTAAGAATGAAAAAATGTAAGTGCAACTTTACAGCAGTAAAGCTTCCCAGGCGATCTCTTCAGAGAATTAGTAACTGCTTATTGACTATCATTGGCTCAGATGCAATTTTTAATCTCTTAATACCATAAACACTTTAATGGAGCACATGGACTTTATAGTTAAAAAAAAACAACCCTAAATAAATGAGAGAATTTAAGTAAAGCCATTACAAAAGAAGACCCCCTGTGCCTGATTCTAACCCAACAACATTTGCGCACTGCCACATGTATTAAGAAATTAGTTATTCACCATGCTTGAGGGTTTCCTGATTCTTCAAGATGTGTTTCAGAGCTAAGTACTGGTAAGAAAGAGATAAGGAGAGAAGGTGCGGGGAAGGAGAGAGGGAGGCAGCGGGGGAGAGCTGTAAGCCAGTTCAGATGCTATTTTTATAAACTAGTATTGCTTAGGTTTGAAATACTGGATTTTCTGATTTTCCTTGGCTTAGATCCTGAGTGAAACAGAACTTCATACTCTAATATTTTTAATGCAATAAAGGGAAGGATACATTTACAGAGAATGAACTATGTGATAATCAGCATGCTATGAAATGTATATAACTTAGTTTTTACTTATCAAATTAGGAAAGATTGGTATTCTTCACTTTATGAATGAGAAGACTGAAGCTAAGAAAAGTTAGAAGTGACCTGCCCAAAGTCACACAAAGTGCAGTGAGGATTTGAAGCAACCTACATGATGGCTAAGGTCTTATTCATTATATTATGTTACGCCGCTCCTTTCACATAATGGTTCATTCTTAGCATAGCATTAGAAGAAAGAAAGAAAGGCTTGGGAAGACCACACAATAACCTTTATGTAATGTCTTCAAACATTATTGTCCCTCTTTGCAATACAAGTTGTTTTCCAGACACCCTGATTCGGTGGCCTTACGGGTAGACCTACAGCTTCAATGACCACCTCAGGAGAGTCTTACTGCACTTGGAATTTAAAGATGCTGTTTGTTCATTATAATCTATATGCCAAGCCCTGGATTTTACATGACCCTCAACTGCTTCATAGTAACATATTGTCTGAGAAAAACCTGAAACACCATTTATCTGAAAGTTCTTTGGATCAAAACCCTTTGCTTTATTTTCACCGACACATCTTTCCAGGCATAGATTCAAAAGCTAACAAATCTTCAAAAGTATTAAGCCTCATAACCAACAATGTTTTCAGTTTTTCAACCCCAAATAAGTAGTCACTTCTCCATTTACTCTCTCAATGATGCTACAGAGCAGATCTTTTACCCACAAACTTACAGTTCTAAGAATTAGACATGAGAACTTTTTCTCAACCTCTTAAATCTTTTTTTCCTTCTCCTCAACTGTAAGGTTTTTCCAGTGTTTCTAGTGAAAAGGGTACAAGAAAGTAAGCTTTGAAACAGGGTGAGGTCTTTGTGTAAATTTTCAAAGTCTGAGTTTTCAGTTAAAGTTACTAAGTCATTTGTACCAAAACACCAAAAACAACATGTGTCAACTTTCCTTATACCAACAGAAGAAACCACTTTGTGTCACATTATAAAACATAAAAAGCTTATTAATGATTATGATCAATATAATAATGCTTGGGAGGCTAGGATCAGGTGAGTAGCTAAAAGATTTCTTTCTTGGCAACAAAGGTAGGGACAGGGACAAAACCTTTGGAAATTCTTGTTATTGGCAAGAAATGGTCTCCTTAAAGTTAATCTTATTTCCTACATTCTAAGAAAAATGCAGGAATATGTATCATCTGTTGTCCAGGAAGTATATCTTGCTTAAACAGACAAAACTTGGTTAAAATGAAATCCAAGAACTGGTAAGGTCTTAAAAAGAACTGGGCTGCCTTCTGACTGTGTCGAAACTCAGGTATGGTGGTGGCTGACATGAGGACACTTCCATAACTAATTAGCTAAGCCCAGAGAAAATGCTCTTCCAAACAGTACTGGTCCACTGGTCACTGCCAGGGTTCTCGGCCCTTCATGATTACAGAGATACTACATTTGAAACTTCACCAGAAAAATCATGATCAACAAGGGTCAACAACTCCCTGCTTTCAGGCTTTCTTTTGACATTTTATGCCAAGCAAGAAATATAGTGATTGCCACAAATGTGACCTAACTCAAAGTATACTGGTCCCTCTTTCTGCCTTTATTGATATTACACTATGCTCTCAGATTAATAATGAAGACAGGGCCTCGTTATGCACAAATAAGAGTGAAAAGCTGAATGAATTTGTAAGAATTCCTTGCAGGTTGGCTCCTCATTCCCAGAACTTGTCCGCTGTGACAACTTAGTCCCTACTTCCTAACTATTGAAATTTAAGTAATTATAACCTTAAAGTAATAGCTGGTCAGTTGTAAATTAACTACTACATCTCTTGTTCCTCCTGCCCCCACCCTCATACACACACACACACAAGGACAACAGAATAAACACACAGGGATAGGGACGAGAACACTCTAGTCCTGAAAATGAGAACACCGATCTTGTTCTCCAAGGTCTCTGAGAAAGGACATTCACAACTTCTCTCTGGACCTTGCATCTTGGGTTTCAATGTCCTTCAGAGCACGCGACCCCCTCTCCAATAGGACCATTTTGGGAATCTGCCTCTTTTTCAGATGTCTGAAACCAAGAATTCTTTTTTCCAACTTTCAAGTCTTTCCTACTGAAAATCATAAAAAAGGCCAAAGAAACGGAGGAGGAAATGTTCCATTCCGAATACCAGGTAACTTATTACCTAAGCCAAATTACAATTTCCTCCAAACAAGAGTATTCATCTAGCTTACAATTTGCTTTAACTCTATTAAGCACATAGATGGAGTAAGATTGGAGGAGGGACCATGTCAAGTAGGCTTTGAATTTCTGGCAAATGGCTCACTGTGTATTTCATTTCAAAGCCCTAATTATGTCTGCATAAATAAACTGTGCTACGCGCTTGATGCATAGCCATTTGTCATATTAAAACAATGGCATCCAAAATAAATCCCCATTAACATTGTTTAACTTTAATGCTTTGGGGTGTTTGCTACTCAAATGATTAAAAAATGGAGTGATTTATGACACCATGATTTAAATGAGGCACCAAAACAAATAGACTGTGAGTCACCAAGACCTAAAATATACTACAAGCCCAGCTGGGTTAGTAGTGCAAAAGACATACACAGCTGAAGAGTCCCTGGGTTGGGTGGGGGCGGGGGGGGGGCGTGTGTGTGTGTGTTTGTGTGTGTGTGTGTGTACACAACTATAAGGGTTGAACAAGACACTGGGAGAGTCTTCAGGAAAATGCAATGCAAGGTTTAAAAAAAATGTTTTATAAGTTTCCTGCACTCAGTCTCCAGGGAAACATTTGTAACGATGAGGTTCTGGCACCAAACCTTTGAGGTACACAACATAGTAATACCGAAAAAATACATATTTTTCACAGATCTGGGTGCAAAAGCATAGATTTCTTTTTCTTTATTTTACTTCTCTCTTTTAGAAAATTCTAAGTAGAGCATCTTTATTTTATATGAAGAAAAATACAGAGCTTGAAGACATACCATTTTGGAGGTCATGGATCAGTCTTCAAAAGTAAAACATGTTGCATAGGCCAGGAAATTAATAAATGGCAGAGTTGTCTAACTGTCCAGACTTCCCTGGTCTTAACCATAAATTTTCCGGATGCAGCAATGTCTTGGTTTTTACTGCTGTCAAACCAGGCCACTCTCCTCCTGAGTAGAGCCATTTTAATCCCTGATCCCTGCCCCACCTAAATCAAGGCAGTGTGATGGCCAAAAACAGCAGTTTCTGAATTAGACACTGTATCTGTGAAAGACCCCATCCATTGCATTTAATGCCAGCTCTAAGTTGGTCTATTGTCTTCAAAAGCAGATTTGGATATATCCATTCACCAATGGAGTAATAATATTTTTGCCTTAGCCCTGGAGAAGCAAACTTCCTGTAAATACTCCCATAAAAATACTTGGAGGTCTTTTAAAACAAAGCACCATATGAAGTGTGTCTAAACAGCACCAAAGTAAACTGAAATTTGGCAACATTCATTCTAACAATGTGAGTGGCTAAAAGTGGACAATTTAAGATAAAATCATTTCCATTTAAGTCTGAATAATCCTGCTGGCCATCTACACTGAAATAACCAGATCAGCTCTTCCTGTTGTGCTGCATAAACAGTCACAAACGAAAAGAATTCTGGTGTGTTTGTGCACAATACTTGCAGCATGAAACAGGGATGTATAACCCAACTGGCCCTCGGGACAGAAGGCGCAGCCGCCCAGCCTGGCAGGTCAGTCTCCAGGGCTGGCCCGTCCAGGGCCAGGTCGAAATTTGCCAGGGATCCCGTCTTCCCTGACCTTGCTCATTCCACTCTGGTGAGCTTTGCTTCATGGCTATAATCCACTCCATTTCTACAGTTTTTCAAAATATTCTAATATCCCAGCTCTCTCTTTCCCCACCCAAACTTCAGCTGTTTCTCCCTTTCTTCTCCATGTTATTCCTCTTTAAGTTACCCGGTAATGGGGGCCCATCTGAGACAGGAGATTAGACTAAAGGCAGCCAGAAAAGCCAGAAAAGAAATCAGGGGGCACATCTTAGGGCCTATATCAAATGGACCAAAAGCTTCAAACTTTATTAAAGTGGCATTGAAGTGTGCATGGGAGGTGAATGTGAACATATGCCTACTATAGCATCAATAGAAATATGGGAAGAGGACAAAGGGCAATAAAAATCAAAATAATACACCAATTGTAAGATATTATTTCTGCAAACATGGGCTCCCAGGATCTTAAAGGTAATTAGCAAAGTTTATTTATTTTGGATTCATTTTGTTTACCCATGAACTGCAACCACCTATAGAACCTAGACATTTCATTATCTGCCAAGCATGCAATGTCTACAGTGCTCAAAACTAGATGAAAAAAATATTCAACAGTCAGCTAAATGGTGCTAATCATCCTTTATCCCTGTAATGGGAGCTCAGAGCTTCTGAATTGACGACAGGTGGTTTCCCAAACCTCCAAAGCATGCTTTCCTAAAACTCAAAGAATCAAAAGGGCCAGGTCGTGAATCATGAGGTGGGATGTGCCTCAGAAAACTACCAAATGAAAAAGGGAGGGACACATAAACGGTTTATAGTAGAGAAGACCACAGGGTAGACAAGGGATCAGGGAAACTCTCTTCCACTCAGAGGAATGTAAACTGATAAAACCCTTGTGAAGACAAATTAGGCAAAATAAAAGCTGTATAAACATTTTAACTAAGTAATATAAAAATTAAACCAGGAAAACAGTTACAGAAATGAAAAAAACTAGAGGGATTCTAATAGAACATTATCCATACCAGGGAACCATTTAAACAAGACAAATACCAAAATTAGGGCCTACCCATATGCTGAAATACTAGGCAGCCACCGAACTTACAGTAAAGGATATTTAGTCATTAAAAACATTACAACATATTAGACAGTAACAAAAATGTTCACAGTAGGTTTTATTTAGACTTTGTGTTAAAAACCCAAAACATTAATTTGAAAGAACGTAAGTATCCTTATGTTCATTGTGGCATTATTTCCAATCACCAAGATAGGGAAGCAGCCCAAGTGCCCATCAGTAGATGAGTGGATAAAACCACTGTGGAACATTTATACAATGGAATACTACTCAGCCATAAAATAGGAGAAATTTTACCCTTTGCAACAGTATGGATGGACCTGGAGAACATTATGCGAAGAGAAATAAGCCAGTCAGAGAAAGACAAATATCAGAAGATTTCACTCACATGTGGAATCTAATGAATAAACTGAACTAACAAACAAAATAGAGACAGGCTCATAGATAGAGAGCAGGATGACGGCTAAGGTTGGGGGGTGGGGGGGATTGAGCAAATATGAAAAAGGACTCATGGACATGGACAACGGTAGGGTGATTGCTGGGGGGAGAGGATATAAAGGGACTACATGGTAATGGGAAAAAATACAATAAAAATATTTTTTTAAATAACAAGTTTACTGCCATATAAAAAGGCAAGAATTTAATACACTGAAATTAATAATAGTGAATACCTATAAGCAGAGAGATTATAGATGATTTCTACCTATTTTTCTACATATTTTCAGTTTAAATATTTTTTTTTGCCAAGAAAACTACAGATGTGATGCAAACATAGAAGTTTTAATACAGAATTCTCAACATAAAGCAGTGAAAGCACCCATAGTAAGAAATAATCACTGGGAAAAAAAGAAGTAATTGTAGAAAAAAGCCTTATATCATCTCAATCATCATCCATACAAGAAGTGAGCCCCATTTTGAGGAAATTCAATAAATAAAGGGTTCATATTTATTTAAAAAACAAACAAACAAAAAAACTAGGGAACTAAGGCATGATTATTTACATTTCAAACACTTTACTCCTCTACTAAATATTCGTTCAAAAGTTTTCTTTAGTATGCTCCTTAGCAAAGTGGTTCTCACAGCTGTTTGTCCATCAGCATCAACAACAGAGCTTTTATTAAATGTAAACCATGAGACTACATCCCTGTGATTCTGATTCGGCAGGCTGGAGGTGAAGCTCAAGAATTCTCATTGGGGACAAAACAGCCCCTCCCCAAATACTCAACTGTTATAGATTTAAAAAGTCCTAAGAGATATTTCAACAAAATGCAATGTAAAGATCTTTTTTTAACTGTAATTCAAACAAATCAGTTGTAAAAAGATTTGGAGAGGGGAGCCGAGGAAACATGGACATTAGATTATATTACCATTATTAATAGTATTGGGTATGATAATAGTATTTTGGTTATGTGCTTTTTTTTTTCAATCTGTATCTTTTAATCCTAAGTATTTACAGATAAAATGTTATAGTACCAGGGAATTACTTTAAAAGTGTCCAACAAAAAAGTACAAAATAAAATAAAAACAAAGCAAAAAAAAAAGCAGTAAAGAACAGAGGAAACAAGAATGGAAAGAAAAATTATTCAAACTGCATGCTGGATACAAGAGGATTTATTGTATTATTTCTCTCTACATATTTTACTCTACTGCTTATACTTTAAATTCTACAAAAAATTAGGAAAAAAAGTATCTCAGTGGTTTGGAAAACCTTGCCCTAGTGGTTTAAAGATATTCAGTTTGTAAAACTGGACCTGAAAAATGACTTTTCAGAACTCTCCTGTAAAAAAGAAGGAATTTTGCACTTTTAGAATTTTCATTTTCAAACACCAGTGCATTACCATTTATAAACATCAACTTAAGATCCTTAAAATAGCCTTGTTAATCCCAAAGCTTAAAAAGGGGGAAGAGGTATATTCAATAAGGACCTACTATTTATCATATATGAACTTATCCATTATTACCATAACCTTATAGTAGAGAAATAATTCCCAATATATAGAAGTCTAAATTATGGCTCTAAAATATTAAATGATATGTATAAATATGTTCACTAAAATAATGAAAAACTATAACCAAGATAAATGCTAAATGTCTAATAATAAGAAAGCAAGCAAGCAAAATCGGACTCATTTGATGGGCAATGTACTAAATAGAACGATTACAAAAATATTAATGATACTAGGACACATTTAGGTAATGCTTTTAAGTAAAAAAATTTCAGCGTAATACATACACACACGCACATATAATTTTTTAGAAAAATACATTTATAATTTTCAAGTTTGTCTCCAGTTAGCGGGATATGAAATTTTTAATTTTTTTCTATATTTCCTGAATTTTTGGTAAAAATCACCAATTACTTGTTTACTAAGAAAAAAAACAACTGAATAAAGAAACTCAGTACTGCATAACTTGTCAGCTACACCCCACAGACCAAAACTGTGGGCTGCCCAACCCTGTCCCTTGCATGACACTGTCTCCAGATACTAGAGCAGAGCACCGCATCACATCCATTCTACAAACACGTGTCAGAGCACCAGGTAACTGTGTCGAGACAACACTGCTCAGATATGACACATTCCAGCTTCAAAACATTATCTCGGATATTTTTAAATAATGGACATTTGTTTCTATTTAGAATTTTCCATTTTCATCTTCTCAAAATATTTACCCATTTCTGAGACTTTCTAAGAGCCACTTTAAATCTTTTTTTGGATTTAGGGCATGGTGAATTATGAATAAATAAACTCCTTTATAAAATGAAAGATATTCCAAACTAACCAGTAACTCTTTACAATGTATATCAGTATGTAGAGGAAATGGTGAGGGAAAACCTTTAAAAATTATTTTTAACTCAAAATATTCAAATTAAATAAATTTTGAAAAATAAATTAAAGTTTTTAACTTTGGCTAAAGCTCTGAAATAAAACTGAGCTGACTTAACTTGGTTATTGTAATGACAGATACATTTTAATTTAAATGTCTTTACTTAGCTTGCTCCCTTGAATTCCTTTCTGTTGTTTAATTTCCAAACAAGAGATATTACCGCTAGTCTTAAATGGAAGGATCATCTGGGAAGAGTCTGACACTGCTGACAATGTAGTTCTAAAAACAGAAAATTATAGATTATCAGAGAAAGAAGTTTAGAAGTAGCAGTTCAGGGTCTGAAGCATGTCTTGGGAGGCCACCCAAGGACTCCAGCTCTCCTTGTAGTCCCCCAGCCCCAAACTCTAATCTTCAGCTCCCAAACAGATGCATTCCTTTAATTCCAAGAGGGGGCAGGGCTCCGCATCACCGCAGAAGCCTGTGGTCACTGCAGCAGGAGTGGAGATGTTACAGCTGATGAAGCAGCAAGGTGGCCCTGAAGGTGGCAGGGCTGCAAACCCCACCTGCAACATCAGGTGCCTCTCTTCCCCTTGCAGTTCTTTCTTCAGGTGCGCACAGACAATCATCCTGTTGCCCAGGTCTTCGCAACTCCCAGCCTTTATCATCCACTTTGTTCTCATTCCTTCATTTTTTTTTAACTCTCTCCTCTCGTTTTTCCCTATGCTAATGTGGACTCACTTAAAAATCTGTATTCCTTAGTGTTCTCGTTAGTTTGGAGGTTAGTTTAGGTTTCACATTATTTTCTCTCTCCTATTTCTTGATGTGTGGGAAATAATAACAATTAATGCTACCCACTGCATGATGGTCACTCAGTATACTATCCAAATTTTTCTGGAAGTATCACGTGAACACCCCTCCCCCCTGATCTTTCAGCTCTGTGCTCCTAGGTAGCTGGGGTTTCTAGTTTTCTGTTTGGTTTTTTCCTCCATATTTGCACAGCTCAGTACTGTTTGCTGAAGGACTACATAACCACAAAGACAATTAGAAACTGACTCTAACAAAATGCAATCGTCTGCACAAAGCGTAAGGTACTCCTCTTTGTTCCAACAGATCACACAACTGTGTGTGACCCTACCACAATCATCACCAGAAAAAAAAAAGTTTCTAACGCAGAATTGTTATCTACCTAAAGTTCCTATTCCTCTTTAGAGCATCATTCTGCTCCTACATGTCCCCTCTCCATGCTCTCATCCACCTAATTAGATGTTACTTGGTGTTACATATCAAACCTAAGACATTATGACATTCGAGTGTCCTAAAAGTGCTGTGCACCCTGACTGACAGCTCATGTGTAAGATGCTTCTGGTCATCAACATTCTCTGGGGAGCAGGGATGTCTCTAGCTTTACCATAATCTTTATCAGCCTGAATGAAAGGAAGATCTCAGATGTTGGTGAAACTTCCATTACCTATGGTTACACCAGCTGAAATAGTATCTGTTGAATCAAACCACCATGTCCTCCTCATCTGCCGCCGGCCCTCAAGTCACCCTCCTAAAGATTATGTTGTAGTCTTCAGAATGTTGGCACCTCAACTCTCAACTCTCTAATCAATTTTCAAGAAGCTTATTGATGTGCCTTTAGCCTCATTTCTTCACATCGCCACACTGAGAGAGACCCACAAAGCAAGTCAATCTTTTAAACAAAACGACTGCTCACTCCTCCCCTGGGCTTTTGCATTGCTCTTCTTCCCACCCCAGACTGCGGCCCCCCTCTCGGTTACTACTCCACGCAATCTCATCCCCGAAAGACTTGAATGCAAACCCACCTTGAGAGGCTTTAGATGGCTCTCCTCCCCACTGCCCTTTCACCCACTCTCCAGTTTATCCCTCTGGATTTTCACCATCAGGTGCTCTATCATATTCACCTTGCCTTATTTGTCTCATTTCAATGTCTTTCTCAGATAGTTGATGTCTTCCTCATAAGACTGTAAGCTTCTCGCAGGCACACACTGTGTCTTGCAAGCACAACACTATCCTCCGACAACCCAGTATAGTACCTGACACACAAAAGAAACTTATCAAATCTGTGTTGAATGAGTAGATGAATAGCTCTCCTCAGTCACACTATAAACACCTGCAGAGTTGGGACTGCTTCCATTAATTCTATACACATCTCCACATAATACCTGGTCCAGTTCTCTGCTTGATAGTCACCATGTATACAAAGCAATGTCGCTGGGACCTTACATTCACCCCTCTTTGCTCCATAGTTGCTCTGAATGAAACTCTTTGCTCTGGTAACTTCAGCAAGATTTAAATAGAGTCTATCATTAGTCACATCAGCAGGGTGACTCAGAAACATCCATTGGTGCCTCTAGTTGAAAGGGAAGGTGATAGGACACCAAAGGAAACTCACCTTATTTCCTACTAATTACCTACTCCTTTCTAATGTGTCCCTAAAATGTCCATTTTAAACTTTCCAGACACAAACTTGCTGCCATCCAAAGTCAAGAGCATGAGCATTTCCATTGTGCCAGGACACCAAACAGAGTTTTCAAAAGTAGAATTCACTGCCACTCCTCTCCCTTGGCCAGGAAAAAAAAATGCCCAAAACCAAAGATACCTCGAATGACCCACTGCCTTCTAGGGCAGTCGCCAACCTTGGCTGTGATCACTGTAACCAGAGCACCCTAGCAGAGATTGCCTGGGTATGTTTACTGCTCACTTCCAGTCTCCCCACCCTCCTTACCAGGAGCCCTAAGTCTGTGGAGTGTTGCATAACTTTAGAGTTACTCTGGACCTGGGTCCAAAATGAAATGAAGTGTTGCGATATTGGGCATCCAGAGCCTCACGGGGAAAGTTGTCAGAAAGCCCAAAGCCCTTCCGGGGATCCTGAGCTCCCTGGAGGGGTGGCTAGAACCAGTTTGTGCATAAAAGCCAGGGACAAGACAAGAGTATCGCAACAGAACGTGGTAGCTGGGAAGCCTGTTTGTTTGAGGTATGGAACGTAGGAATTTGCCTGCTCCACAGAAGTGAAATAAATTAGGAAGAACAAGGAAATTACTGGCTGGGAGACAGAGTTATTATGAAAAGCTGATTTCACTGTCCAAAAATGTTAGCCTGCATTTATTCTCAAAATTATCCAAATATTTCAGCAAGTATCTATTTATATGCTTGTTTTCTGGACATTTCCTAACTGTTTCTCTCTCCAGTCTTTTATAAAGTGTGAAAGTGATTTGCTTTTGAAACTATTTCCTCACTTTCATCACAACCGGCAAGGCCTAATCTATCAGGCCCGCTAGATCCATAAAAGTCTGTACTTGGAAAAGGGTTTCAGCTGGCCTGAAGCAAAATGTCCTGAAATACAAAAAAAATTTTTTTTCACTTTGCTACATAATTAAGTTTGATTTGCATATTTATCCCCTCCAACAGCCACTGTGGACAGTGGTCCAAATGTGCTTTTAAAAGATATTTCTGTTTTGTTTCAGAACTCCAGACCTGGAATACAAGATATGCAAAGATATGAAACAACTTTCTCACTTGAACCCAGTTCAATATTACCTTGGCTATGCACAGTTTGCAAACCAACTTCTCTCTGTTTTGTACATTTTAGAACACAAAGCTCATAATAATGAATGCATGAGTCATTCACATGGAGGTGACTTATAATTCAACCTGAATTAACTGTAAATGCAAGCAATTGGAAAAAAATTAAGGCCTTATGTTCAGTGTTGTCACTACATTTGTTAGGGATTTCATCACTGTGTGGAGGCGTTTCGTTCCAGGCTAACATTTGGACAGATGGAAAGCTCCCCCGGAGCACACGGGTCAAAAGAGCCAGCTCCGGGCCTTCTGAGGAGGAGCAGGCAGCCTCCCGGATCCAGCGTCCCCGTCTCACTCGCGCCAGGCAGGCAGGGCGCTCCCTGCATCTGAGGGGCTGCAGCACAGAACCGGTGAGCTGGCTGTGAAATCTCTTATCAATTATAAAGTGATGGAGAAATGTTTGCTGTTGTTTTTAGTGTTATTATTGTTAGTATAAAGGGAGTTTTTCTCTGTGTGCTTTTTCCTGCAGGTATTTGGCCAGCATAATCCAGTACACTCTGGATATCAAGGGATTAGTAAGACTGTCAAAGTAAGAAGAGAGGGAGAAAGGGAGGATCAACGCAAATGTTCAAAAATTGAATTCAATCATATTAAGAGTATATAGTCAATACATTTTTATAGTATATAGCTAATCATTTCACTGGTTATAACTCAAAGAATTCTCAATATGGGGAAACTGCTTATAATTGTATGGGGTAAACAGCATATTTTCATCTATATATTAAGAGAAAATGCTAATTACAATAAGAATGACACAAATTACAATAATCATAGCTCAACTTTTTCCTTTTTAAAATGTTTTTTGCATATTCCAAATTTCCTTCCATCAATATGTTTAGCCTCTGTAATCATAAAAAAAAAAAAAGTAAGACTTCATAAGAAGCACTGTGAAAAATACAAGAGAATATGAGAAATGCTCCACTCTGAGTAGAGGAGATAAATGAGATTTTCCAAAGAAGATTTAGGTGAGTCAGATTAAGCATCCCTCTCTTTGGGAAAGGATTCCAGTATAGACCTCAACTGGAACACATAATGACCTTATGATTAACAGATTCCAACACATTTAGGAGTGGCGACACCATTCTGAAGTCACTATACTACTGCCTCACTGTCATGTCAACCATACAGGAAAAAATGAGGACTGTTCCCATTACTAGCAGAGGAGGGAAATGAAATGAGCCACCCAAACCATTCCTAACCACAGGGTGGGGCAAAAGTAGGTTTATAGTTGTGAGTACATGAAACTCAGGGTTTTTTCTGGTATTATTATTTACTAATTGCTGTATTATTTTCCATACGAACAACTGTAAACCTACTTTTGCCGCTCCCTGTAGTTAGTTCCTGATTTACATTTGCCCTACAGATCCGATCCACAGAGATTTATGGAAATGGAGACGTATTATCCACAGAGATTTATGGAAATGGAGACATATTAGCCCTCCTCGAGTCAAAGCTCTGCCTACCCACACTCCCCAGCTGACCTCAAATGGTCCCATAGATTTAAATTACAGCTATAGGCTCACAACTCCTAATTTATTTCTCCAGCCACCTCCTGTCCTTTGAGTTCCTCCTAAGAGCATCCACCCTTGACCCACCACAAACTGTTCTCCACACAACACCCAGAGCCATCAGTGAGTGCTACTCCTCGCTTAAGATCTATTTCACTCAGAACAAAGGCAAAGTCTTTCCCACAGTCTAGTTTATCTGACTCCAGCTACCCCTGACCTTATCTTCCACCACACTGCTCTGAACTCACTTCTGGCACCCTGGCCTCGCTCACAGTCACAAGGTCCATTCATTTTTCCACCAGGTCTCTCCTCAACTGTCACCTTAATAAAACTGCCAAATTTAGCAAATAAAAATACAGGATACCCACTTAACACTGAATTATACAGAAATACCAAATAATTTTTAATCTAAGTATGTCCCAAGTATGAGCTTACCAAACTAACTGAGGCTGCACTATCGGGTAATAAAAAATAAATACAAAAAATAAAAAACACCTCACAACTGTTGGGGGCAGGGGTTTTGAAGGAAATGTAGAAAGAGTAGTGAAAACGTGAGATTAGCCCCAAGTCAATTACTGGGAGATGTGCCTCTAAAAAGGTAAAAGATACAGGTTTCCTTCTGGGCAAAGAAACAGCTCAGGCTAAATCTGCCGGAGTTAGCAAGACATGCGTAAAGAGGAGGCAGCGGTTCCCTTAGAGTGACGTAGGAGACAGGCATAAAAAGCTGGGCTTGCAAGGGCTGTGGGGCTCCACTGATGAGGGGCAGATCTTCCCCCAGAAGCACCTTTCCTCCCAATCCCTGACTCCTGGGGTGTTAACCATTTCCATCCCCACATTAAGTTCCTCCTTCTTCCTTGATCTTCCAGGCAAGAAGTCAGCAATTTTTTGCACAGTATCCAAGTGGCATTACTTACGGTCCTGCCACTCTACAGCCTTTGAGGGCAGAGATGGTCTTGGCCATCTCTGTGACCTACGAGGTGGCTCATGCACAGGAGTTTCTCAATAAGTGTGACTGTCTGAACAGTGGGGAGTTTAAATTTTCTGGGATAATAAATATGGAGCCCACAATCCCAGAATACAAAGGAGACTGATCATGCCAAGGGCTACTGGTGACTATAAGACTCTGGCTGGGCTGTGTCTGAGGAACTAGAGCAGTGTCCACCAGGAAGGAGAACTCACACCCAGGTCCAGAGGCCAGGCCAGCTGCACAGAGAAGTCTGTGGCAGACACTGGGGGCCTGTAACGGAATGGGAGTTCAGGTCTGGTACGGGGAAGTCACATGTGGCATAGCCACAGCCTAGTTAAGAGAAAGGACTCTGCAGCCCACAACACCTCCATAGAAACCCTACCTTTACTACATACAACCTTGGGTGAGTTACTTAACTTCTCTGTACCTCCATCGGAAAAGTTTCTTCACCTGAAAAATGACTACAGTAGTCCTCACCTTGAGTTATTCTGAAGATGAATTAGCATAACCCCTATAAAGCTCTTAGCAGAGTGCCTGGCACATCGCCTCAGCTTACTGTTGTTAGCTCTCATTATTGCTATCAGATCAACTGAGTTTATTAAGTGTCTTTTGTGTGCTAGACACTGTTAGTTGCTAGGATACAAATATATTAAATAGCTGTTATAGTAACTCCAAAATATTGGGCTCATTGGCCCAAAACGACTACGAGAGTACTCTTAAGGATAAAAAGACAACTATTTGAGATGTGCGGTGAGGGCAGTTAGTGACCTCAACTTGAAACAATGTTAGGGTATCACAATGGGGATGTCCCACAGACAATTGGGGACATATAGGATTTAAAAGAGATCAGTGCAGGAAACGGGGTCTTAGGGCCATACCTCTTAGGGAGTCATTCAAACAATAAGAACAGGGGAGCTGTCTGGGCGTGAGAAGGTAAGGTCAGAAAACAGGCTGCCGCGTGCTCACAGACTACCCCCCATCAAATGGCAGAAATGGGAAGCCAAGGAGGAAGACAGAAAAAGATCAGCAAATTGGCAGATAAAGTTGGCATATGGAAAATTTATAGACTGCAAATCGCAAATGTCATCATGCAAGAAGCATAGGTGCCCTTTCTGTATGATACAGGACTGCACAGAAGCGACTGGCAGGAGAAATGGAGAGGACTCTGCAGTCAGATGTAGCGCTGGCAAGAGCTGAGGGAGTTCAGGTGTCTGCTCATGGTCATGTAATGCAGACCCAGTGAGAGCTGGAACGCAGGCCCTGTGAACACTACCAAACGCTTTCCAGTTGGCCACCTCCTCCTGAAGCACACCTTGATTACTGAGGGGCTAATTATACAATGCAGATTACATGCAGTATATAACTTTCTGCCTTTTTGGCTGCTTCGTTACACTCAGCCAGGTAAACTTCTGAAATACAGAAAATACGAGTCACAGGAGTCAATTTTGCTGTCTGTTAAGAGTTCTTTAATACTCACATGTACATATGTACATGTCTATCTATCTATCTGTGGGGATTCGGGGATAAGGGGTCGTAAGGGCAGAAATTGGAAATGTCCAGAAATTGGCCAAGGTGAAGCAGGAATAAAAGCAAGGTTGAGACTACAACTAACATATGAGCAAGACTAGACCAGGTATGAAACTAAAACAGAAAAGAGGTCAGGTGAGCTCAAGAGTAACCAAGACAAGGAGGAGGTGGGAAGGGAAGCCTAGAACCACAGGAGTAAGGCAGGGAAAACACAGAGCCTGGCATTTGTTTCTTAAAGTGTAGTTCTGGGACCACAAGGGACATTTGCTAAGAAAATAGATTCCTGAGCCCCTTTGAAGTTCTACTGAATTAGAATCTTTTAGGGGCAGGTCCCCAGATTGAATTTCACGGACCTCCCTGTGCCTAAATGTTAGAGTTTAAGAATTACTGGGCTTGCCCTGGCTGATGCGGCTCAATGGATTGAGTGCCAGCCTGTGAACCAAAAGGTTGCTGGTTCGATTCCCAGTCAAGGCACATGCCTGGGTTGCGGGCTGGGTCCCCAGTTGGGGGTGTGCCAGAGGCAATCAATCGATGTATCTCTCACGCATCAGATGTTTCTCTCCCTCTAAAAATAAATTTAAAAAAAAAAGGAATTACTGAGTTAGAGGGAGAAATCACTAAAAATTTATTCTTTTTTTGAAATTGTGATAAAATATACATAAACTTTACCATCTTAATCATTTTTATGTGTATCATTTAGTAGTGCTAAGTATATTCACACTGTTGTGCAACCAATCTCCAGAATGCTTTCATCTTGCAAAATTGAAACTTTATACCAATTATAGACTACTATTATACCCATTATTCCTACTGTTTATTTGTTTAATAGCTTTGCAAAAGCTCAACTAGTTATCCTAGATTTGGAGCTGACATGTTACCTATGAAAAGTGCAGATACAACTGCAGGCACCTAGGTTTATGGCGCAGGATATAAGCTGGATTGCCTGTCCAATATTTTGAATATCACCCCTGCTTAGATTACCATCTTGGTAAAAACTCCAGATACCTTAATAGAAATGATTATAACATTAAATAAATATATATTAGGAAAAATAATAATTTTATTCTAAACTTTCCTCCTTTATGACATGTTTTGGTATTTACATTTATTTTTTCACTTAAAATTTTCTAAATACAGACTGTCACCTGGAGCTTGTGCTTTTCATGGGGTCAACATCAACACACATCCAGTATTTGTATGCTGTACTATTACATGGGTGCTCCCTGGCACACATACGCTGCACACTCTTTTTTTATGGACAGTGGCAAATGTGCCATTATGTTGATTTCTTGTCATTTAATATTTATTGATAAGCCACAGTATGCTAGCTATTGAGATGTTTTTCTTTTCAGGATTCAATATCCAGCGTCAAATCTACCTAATGAATTGCTCCTGATGTGAGGTCCACGGTCAAAAGACCTTTAGGTTCAGGGTGTCCTCGTGACTTTTCTTGATGTTATTAAGTCATTCCCCTTACATTTTCATTTTGAAAGTCAGTTCTCTGTTGTGGGGATTAAGTGTGATTTCACTTACTGAAATTGTGTACATCTAGGAATTGTTCTCTAGGTGAACATTTGTATGTGTACTTGCCCTTGTTGTACTCCATTAGAAACAGTTTTAGAACTGAAAGTCATTCAATGGTTTTTTTTACAGCCGTGTTGTGTGGTGCCCTTTCATACATAATGTTTTCTTACTTACAAGCAGTACTAAATAAATATGCATTAAATATTATTTAAGTCTGATTTTGTGGTACTTAAATCCAAACTGGGAGTCATGGTCTACTGTGTATAATCTTTTAACAAACAAATAATGAGGTTTTTCATAAACTATGTGCAACAACCCACTGAAAACTTAAAAATTACTATTAAAATCCCAATTGAAAAAGGGAAAGTCTCTTCCGTTACACAAAAGTCATAAATATTGTCTCTCTAATTTGCAGAATCGCCCGATATGGCCCTCTTTTACACATGGAGAAATATAGAAGTACAAAGAAATTAAGAAGGTTCACTGAAGTCTCACATACAGCTAGATAAATTAAGAATCTTGCCACCAGAAAAGCATTTTAAAAATTTTTGATCCACTTTTGCTAACACTTTCATGTGCAAAAAAGGAAAACAGAAATTTCCTCCTTCCTCTCTGAGGACCACTAAAATTTCCCCATAGACCCCAGAAAGACATTGGTCTTATTAAAGATACGTGCTATAAAACATACAAAAATACTCGTAGAAGTGTCTCTATAATATCAGTAGGCTCTGCAGACTGTTAATGAAATTTCCCACCAGGAAAAGATACAGAGAGGGGAGAACAGGACTAGACACAAAATCGAAATCTGTTCATGGGTGAGCCAAATTTAAACATTTGCAGGAGATCCTATGAAAACAATCCCATTAGTTGCTGCTTTTAAAATGTTTTGCAGTATCAGGAGACAGTGCAAATATCTTTTACCAAACTGTGACTCAATGAAATAAATGTGTATCATATTACTTAGTCATCTCTTTAAAGGCCATTATAAAAATCATCAACGATGGTACCACTGGTTTATACTTTTATACAGTCTGAATTCCTTATGATGAATATTAATTATTTTTAATAGAAAAGTTCACTTTCCACCACTTTAAAGCTGAATAATTAGATTTTCCACTTCACAGAGTGTGCAGGTCAAATTTTAAATTGTAATTAATTGCAATAAATTAAAATTAAGTGCTTTCCTCAGTAGTCCATTATTTCCCAGGACTCTCTGCCCTAGGAACTATTTGTGTATTTTTTATATCACAAATGAAGTTTAATATTAGTTTGGGGCAAACACAACATGTTGTAAAAACTGTATGCTACCCTAGAATTTATTTATGGGTTATCTACCATTTTGGAGTTTCCATGAGTATCTGAGAATTTAATACTGTTACTTTTGTGATAAACATTAATATTCCCAAGTGTGCTAACAACACTTAGGTCTTGGTGCTTTACAAGACACTGAAAACATGACTTGATTACATTTCATTTGATTTCAATTAAAAAGCACTTAAGAATTAGATTACACTGAATGTTTCTATAGAAAACACTTCATTATCTGAGGCAGCTTTAATTTAAAATGATCACAGAGAGTGAAAAACACTGTTCATTTTAATAAAATGGGCCTAATCCCATATCATTATTTCACAATTGCATGCAGTAGATTTTGGTTTATTAAATAAATGTACAAGGGCACTGGCAAAAACATCTATAATACTGAGTACCTCATTTACAGTTCACCCAAGGCAAATCTAGTCACATGGCTTTTAAGTCTTAACAGAAACCAGAAATACTGCAGAAAAAATCTTAATAAAAATGAGGAGATAATACCAAGACAAATGAAAAATAATGCCTTCTTACGGAATTTTTGAGCAGTTAATTTTACAACTAATTAAAAATGAGAATGAACTTCTGAGCAACTATAATAAGCAACATAGTCAAATAAAAATGGAAGGTGCCACTGAGCCACAAGACTTCCTGAAACATTTCCCCCTTTTAACCAAAAAGCTACCTTGAGATCAAATAATTATATATACACATATAAATCAGGACAAACTAAAAATGTTTGGTTTTCCCAAAAGTGTTAAGCAATTTTCTAAAGCATTTTTATTTCTAAGCCCCAGTATGTGTTAGAGATCTAAAAACAGAAATTATGATTCAAAACAAAACGATGATTAAAAGTAAATGCCTAAAGTCAGTTATTTGGTACTAAGCATAAAGCGCATGGCTAGCTTCCATTGGAGAGAACTCTGTACACACATTTGGTATGCCCATCTCTGATATTTCAGGAATAAAGGTAACTTTGTGGTTTGTGGTTAGTGATTAAGTACCAAGTGAACTTGTTATGTGTGTTCTTGTATAGGAAAACTTGCTGCATTTTGAGCGTTTCACATTTGTAACAATGTCTTTATTATGCCTTCCGGAATTAATTGACCTAAAATCCAGCAACTCTAAGATATATCTATTGGATAATTAGAACTCTAAGGGCCAACAAATAAAACACATTATTGACTTTTAAATCTTCAATCAAACAAATATTTACAGCCGCAATTTGCAAAAATTATTTCCTTTTAAGTTGGCATCAACTCAAAATCTGTGCTACTGATCTGAAGCATATCAGGATCACCAACACCCTCCTCCAAAATTCAGATTAAAATATAAAAACAGCGCTACAACGTTTGGAACAGCCTGCACCTACCCTCACCGCCCGGGTAGGTCCCCTCTCGAGACAAATGAAACATCATAATTATAAGCTTCTTTGAAAGTCTGCCTGACCTTGAGAACAAGAATAGCAGGGGGATGAGGAATAGTGACTTGGTTTAGTGACCAGCAGCTATAGATATCAGAGAATGTGCTTGTTGTCAATGATTGTTGCTGAAATCTGTCTATACCCCACTGGAACAATCAATTTTGTAAATGATTGCAATAATCAAGGAAATTGCCTAATTTATAAATCCTTGCATACAGCATCTTAATGGATTCTTCCATTTTAATGCTGATGCCTTCAGAGCTAAATGAATTGTTGTCCAGGCTGTCATTACACAAAATGATAAAAACATTCCGTCTGGTAGGGAAACCACATCTCATGGATATTCTGACCCTCAACCCATAATCACTCATTAGTGACTTCCACGAAATTTTCACACTGCTAAGCCTTACGAAGAGCAAAAGAACAGGTTTATTTGTGTCTGCACTTTCCAGTAAATCCCTGCTTCAGTTTTGGAATTTGAACAAATTATCTTCCACTGAATTGTAATGCACTGGATGTGTCCCCAGTTCTGACAGACCCATATTGTCATAGCTTTTCTTTTGTCCTTTCTGTCTAATCCTGGGCCGTTTTTTACCACCGAGCTTCAAAGTCAGCAGGCTCGACCGCTTTCAACTTCCAGATCATAAAGCGCATCAACACGGATGATTCTGGATGCACGGAAGCAAATGGGTGATGTTCCAACCCCGCTAGCAGGTAAATCTAGAGACTGTACATGGAAACCGTGGCTGCACACTTAGCTCTTTCCCTAAGCCTGCCACACGTAGATTGCTCTTCTCAGTTAAACCTTGGCCAATTGATTTCAGCCAATAGTGTGCTGTCAGTACTTTACTTACTGCTCAATCTCACTAACCTGACATTTATGGTGCACTGATTGGCCTCTGTCAGTGGTGCTGGTTGTAAATTCACTTTGAAAAGCTTTGTGTTAACAGCCTTCAACCAGGCTCCAAGAAGAGTACGAACAGGCAGCCTGACAATTGCTCGACCTCCTGCCCTTATTACAGTGAGTAAATCAGGGTTTGAGCCATTAGGCTGGAGCCTGGGGCCTACACAAAAAGGATTGACATGACGAAAGGTCAACCTCTGTCACACATGTGTAACAATTTGGATAATGGAATTCTGTAACTTATCTGAGTGAGGTGGCAAATGCTTACAAGGAAAAGTATACTCTGCTCTGGCTTCTCTGGCTTTTATGCTAAGTAGTTATACCAGAGTCTGTATTTCTTGTGTAAATACACAAGGAATGTCTAAACTCCTGAAGTCTTGGAGTATATACGATTCTTAAAAAGAAAGGAAGAAAAAGAGCAAGGCAATATCAAAGTGGTTCTGTGCACGGCATTCTTTAAAACGGCAAAACATTTTTTCCCACACTATCAACGTATCACATCCATCCTTTCAGAAGGGAGAATTTTGATATCGTGGAAATGATTCCTCAGCTAAATAATAGGTCATTTTCATATTCAGTTTTTAAAGCCCATGATACTACACTACAACTATAAGTGATTTCTGGATAACACAATAAATTCACTCAAATAATTACAACTGTCTTAATTGACACACTGAAATATAAAAGCTCCCCTGCAGGTTTCTCAGGCCCAGTGTTACTGTCATAATCACATTTTCATCAGCTTGCCTGCTGCCATTCAGTAATTGGGGGTGGTGGGGAGAATTTCATCTATCTAGGAATCTTCGAGATTCTGATTTGAATTTCTCTACCTCACACTTTTAAGTCAATGTGAAAAAAAGGAAGAAATTATACGATGTAAGAAAATATGCAGTTATGGGCCAAGAAATGCTTTGAATTATTTTCTTTACATGGACAAATGCTATCAATAAAAGAAGAAATCTGTAAACAATAGATAAACTGAACTGACTAATGAGGAAAAAAAAAAGTCCTGCAGATACAGAACACATCACTCTTTATAAAGCATTTGCAACTAAAGCACTGTAGCATCACATGCATATCTGGATTAAACCTCACTAACATGAGAATTTCCAAATGGCTATTATAATTTTGTTTAAAGCAGAGTCATTTTTGGACTTAGAAAATCAAGGTGGCACTGTCCAGGGGGATGCATAACTCAAACGGACCGGGACTTTAAATGGACTTTTTCAAAGCCAATTTTAAGTACTAAGTCTTTTATTTTTAACACAGTGCTGGAAACAATTCCAAGAGGTGGCAGATGGTTTTACAGTTTATGTAAAACTACAAAATGCTCACACTCTATCAAATGGGCACCACTATAAACGACATCTTCAAATCAAATGAGGCACAACCAAAGAGATACGCCAGCTGTTACCCTGCATAACTGAAAACATAATAGTAACATTACTATGGTTTACTTTTTAGGAGAAATTATTTGGATTTCATGAAAATGACATATTCAAAACCAAGCTGACAAGTAGTCTACTATATTAAATGATAAATTACTAAGAAACACAATTTTTACTTCAATATAACTGTAACAGCCACATAATTCTATCCCCTGGTGTTTTGATGAGTCAAGCCAAAATGAGCCAAAGTCTATAAAGTAAAATATAAAGAAGGTAATTAAAGTACTATCACTGGAACAATTTTTAAATGATTTTAATTTAATTTAAAAATTATTATAATCTAAAATAATTAATTTTAAATGCTTTTTCAACATGTAAATATATACAAATGGGTACAGTATTATAAATGAAACTGGGTCATTTACAGAGACATA
Source organism: Mormoops blainvillei (assembly GCA_004026545.1). NCBI lineage: Eukaryota > Metazoa > Chordata > Mammalia > Chiroptera > Mormoopidae > Mormoops > Mormoops blainvillei. The sequence goes on along the minus strand of PVJD01001247.1, from coordinate 60,806 downwards.
TAAAATACATTTAAAATATAAAATCAATTCATTTTCTTTGAGTACCAATTACCTATGATGGTTCTGAAATATAAACATGTAGCAACGTGTAATATATTTTTAATATTGGTTTTCATTAATGTCTTTTGACCTAAGCTAAATGGTAATGATGAAAAATAGACCATTTGCTTAAAAGCAAAACTCTTATTAAATCTAAAATATTGTGGCATGAAATCAAACCACAAAAAGAACCATATTATGTTACTGCCCTTGAAAAATAATGAAAGTTTCCACATTGTGCAAATGAAAATGAGACACTCAAATTTACTCAGGCAAAGAGAAGACAGGTTCTGTAAAATTAAATCCCTTTCTAATACCTTGACTGTAATCCTAACAAGTCACTACATTATTTCAATTAGCAGAATAATTTTTTAGGGTGAAAATAAGTACAATTTATTTTGTCATTGTTGCTAAAATTTCTTGTCAAATCAGACTTTGAGTTGAAAGGCCTGAGTAATTCTAGTCTATCTTAAACTGTAACTTTATTTTAAACTTCCGTGTTTTATTCCAGTAGAATTTTAAGTATACACTGTGTACATTCCTCAGGTCCAGTCATATTAAATTCTGATGTTAAGCAGAAAGGGGAAACCATGTGCAACTAGATTAATTTATCTCAAGGGAAAGGAGCACATTAATAATTGAGATAATGTTTTCATAAATGTTGGAATCAAATGTGCCTTTTCACTTCTTTATTAGAAAACACATTAGGATAATATTATCTCACTCTCATCAATAAGGCCTAATTGCTGAGAGGGACTGTTTTCTTTGCAAAACATTCAGAAAGATTTTTCCCATTACGTCCAAAGGGCTAGAAATATATCATGCATCCAAGTCTAGTTGGAATAAATGTATATAAGCAAGGCAAGTGATAATTTAATCCACCCTGTAATGTTTTTGTTTTAAACTATCTGAATTCATTATTTTTTGTAGAACACATTAAAATTCAGATTCTAAAAGAAATTGACCAAAAAGAGACTAATAATTTTACTTCTAGCTTAGTAATCTCCTTTAACTACAAAAGAATTACTTTTGCTTACTGCAAAAAAAAAAAAACCTCTTAGAACTTTCCATAAACACCCAAAAGAGTCAAAATATTTTAAAGGTAATAGAATGATATTTAACTTTCTTTACATTGCTGTATTCTTAAGAACTAGGATTATACACAAAGAAAATATTACTAAAACATGAAAGCACACTTACAAACCAATCAAACAAGCTCTTCATAGCTGATGTATGTTAAATATTAAAAAGTCATTTTTCTACAAAGAAAACAGAGCTTTTAATTATTAAACAAAAGGAGTAACTAAGGTGAATCTGATTTTTTCTGTAATAAGCCTTCATGTGTATAATAAAGTACAACCATACTAAAAACAATGAACTGTAAACTGAAACAAAAATCCATCATCTACTTGGAAACAGTGACGGGAAAAGATTAGCAATCCATTTATTGTACTAAAATAAAGATAAGTAACCCTGGTAAGATCCATCAGGACTTGAGTATTGAACTCTAAATATAAAGACATTTCTTCATCAGCAAGTGACTTGAAAAAAAAATGTGAAGAAGAAAAACAATTCCAGTTGACTTTTAAAATAAAATACTCATGATTCAACTGCTTCTAATTTTTTTTAAAGATCTGCTTTATGTCAATCTGATATTCTGGAAGATATCTAAAAGAGTATGTTTTTAAAATGGATAATTTTTACATGAGTCATTAAATAATTATTGCCAAAAGTTTCCTATAGACCCACAGTGTATTCTAATTACTGATTCTTTCTAATATAAATAATAAAATGATGGAAATTTTTTCACAATTGAATTTAGGTTTGAAAGAAAAGAATAAAATTGAAGGAACAATCCAACATTTAGACTCTTCCATTATAAACATAACTTAATCCAAATAGTCACATTTCATAAAAATAATAAATCATAATGCTTAAAAACAAACTCATATTTTATATCTTAAAAATAAGTATACTAATAAAAACTGAAAACCACTGAAGTGTTTTATCTTACAAGTGGACATCGACTCTAAGTTACCTGGCCCCAGTCAGTTACACTTTACATGATCTCTCAGGAGACTGAATGATTTTGCATGGCTGCATTTTAATATCCTTTCAATCTCCTAAAAGTATGTTATTCTAACTGTTCTTACAAATGATAAAAAACAAATAGACTGTCTTAAATTAGGAGAAAGGACCTGCAGATCATTCAAGCATACAACCAGCAACTTATTTTTATAACACAGAGCTAATTCCATATACCACCACCCCCAACACACTCAACTCACATACACAAACAACAGGTAAAACTCACTTTACGTCTACTGAAGTATCAGCAACAATCACAAAAACTGATTAAATTCCCCAGTCCCTTTACTACAACAGAATTTAAACTTCCTCAAGTACAAGTAAAAGTATAAAATGAAGGCTCCATGTTTTTAGTGTTAATATGTATCAATTGTATTCTGTATGTATAGTGGTTTCCTGACAACATCACAATCATCCAAAGCCATTTAGGAAAACAAAAGACAAAAACGATAAACTACAGGATTTTCTTCACGTTTATAGCTTTGTCCCCTGGCACTCTAGCCCCAAGTCATCAAAGGGCAATAGTGTTCAGTTTTAACAGTTTCAGATAGAGCAAATCTGTGCCACTAAACAATTGCTTTAATATTTCCTCAGAAAAGTATTGGCAGATCTTTAACTGTATGGTGTTATGACTTCCTAGTAACACCACTGGAACATGAAAACTGCCTAGAAGTGTTTTATAAACTTTAAACCGCATTGGAGGTTACAACTAATTAGTCAGAAACAAAAACCAACTGGGAAATATTTCAAAACCAGACGCTTTGATTATTTCTTACTTGTCATTTTTTTCTCTCCAAAAGCTCTTAACTTGTAACCTGCCTCTATGTACCAAGCCATTTTCTGCTACCCTCTTTTCTATAAAAATTTGTTAATAAACGGAAAAGGGCTATTTGGTAAAATAAGTATGCCAACATTTTTTTTCCCTCATTCAAGAATCCTATCTAGAAAGACTAAAAATGTATAATTTTCCAACAATAGTTTTGGAGTGAAATGGAATCTGGGAGTTGGACAGAGGGCACCAGTGATAACTGCAGGATACTTAGCCCATACATATCCTGTAGGGTATGTAGCCCACATACCCCATGTAGTCATCTTGGGCTATTCAGCTGTAAGCTCATCACTTAGCTCCTCCCCCATCAAAGGAGGCTTTGCGGACACGGACCTCAATACTCCACTGTCAATAGTCATGTAAGGGTTCTGGAGATCTGGTCTGTTTTTCACAACACAGTATCTCCAGGGCCTAACAGTGCTGGAAAGAATGAGTGCTCAGCAAAAATATGAGTGGATTATTGAGTCCCATGAGTTTTAGTTAGTGAATATGAGGCAGCTCACAATGAAAATGATCATCTTGACAGGCCACTGAGCCACGTATGAGGGGCAAGCTGCTATAGAAATGGCCCATTAATGGAGCCCTAAGGTCCATGCCAACTTGGTTGCTAGCATTTCAGAAACTTTCTTTTCTAGCTATTCCCACTCCACCATATTGCCTGGCCTTGGTCAGATTCCCATTATTGCCCTTAAAGGTAAGACTTCTAGCATCTTATATTTCATAAATAACTCCATAGGTGGGAGGTGGTTAATTAGTGGCCAGGATTACCTACTGGCTAACGGCCTGTCTTTTTGGGAGTGGATCTCAATAATCAACCATGAAGCTTTGGGAGAAAGCTCAGGTTAACATTTTTCAAAGAGGTGGTTTATTTTTAAATAATGGTGTCAGCTAAGGTTGTGTTATTGAAGCATTTTCATCAACTGGGTTATACCAAAGTGCTCAAAGTTTTCGTTTTGGTTTTTTGTCTTCTTGAAGAGTGTCTTGCTATACTACGAAGTACAACAGAGAAGAACCAGAATTTATGATTTCTGAGTCACAACACTATAATTTGCTTACTTTGGGAACTTTGAAAGTTATGAATGAAACATTGCAGTCTCTCAGATTCAGTGTTTACAAAATTGTTTTTATCTGACAAAATCAGCCTAACTCTCTTTCCTTCTGTTTTTGCTTATGTTCCTTCTTGCCCAGTGCACAAAATAGCTTAGGAAGAGCTTAGGACAGGACACGAAGTGCACCTAGCTCACACCCCCAGAGCCAAAGCTCTTAGGTTCCATCTCCTCAGCTGGTTTCTCTTTTTCTCAAGATCCCGGGAGATCAAAGATCAAATCCATCCCAGCTGGAACAGAGGCGCCTTAGGGTGATTCCACTTTCAGAAACCTGCAGGCCCTATCTTCCTGGCTGGGTTGCTGTTGTGTCAGGTGGGGTTCTGCACCTCTTTAGGGCAGGTGGTGCAGACAGATATTTGCATGACCAAAGAAATCTCTTTTCCACTACTACTCTGTAGGAAACGAAGGGGGCTCTCCCCGAAGTTCCCACCCTCCAAGGGCCAGGCTCTTTGCTGGCCAAAGTCCTGGCTCGGGGGCAAGGTGCTGGGCGGCGGGCAACTTACCTCCCAGAGATGCTGCGTGTTTCTTACGGCGCCGGCCTGCACCTTCTCTGGGGGCAGGAGTACGCCTTGGAAGGGCCCAATCCAGGTGCCCTGCTGGATCCTCTGAGCCGCGCAAATGCCGTAGGCCAGGCCAGGCACGGTGCTCGTGCACAGGCACACCTCCCGCGGCAGGTCTCGCAGCCACTCCGGCAGCTCCGGCGGGGGCGCGGCGGCCGCGGCGCTACCGGTGCTCACCAGCCGGCGCAGCGAATGCAGTGGCCCGTGCATGGGGCACTCTCCGTGGCGGTTGTCCGCGCACATATCGCAACCTGCCGGAGACACGCGGGAAGGAGGGGAGGAAAAGGTTAACTCCGCAGCTCCGGTGGCCCATCCTCGGGTAAACTCCCGAGATAGCAGCATCCCCGCCCCCGGTAAGCCACCTGCAAAGGCAGGTGACCCCGTGAGGGCGCTGAGGCTACTGGGAGTAGGGGGAGAGGTGAACCCCAACCGCTCCCTTGGAATTCGCCGCACCCAAATCCTCCTGGCTCAAGGTCGGGACCCAGGCAGCCCAAAAAACCTTCCGAGCTAGGTACGGATGGCATTGTAGTCTCCGCTGGACCGACGGCTCGAGGCTTCTCTTCCCAGTTTCTCTCTCTCTCCCTCTTCCCTCTGCCTCTAGTTCCCTCTGATCTACTCCCCTGTTCCCCCGTGTCCTCTCTCCCCCTCTCCCTTTCTCCCTCTCTCTCTCTCTCTCTCTCTCTCTCTCTCTCTCGTGTTTCAAAAGGTGTTTGCCGTCGTACCACGAAGAATGCCCGACAAAGAAAGCCCGTCTCTTGCCAATCTGATATCTTGGAGGGATTCTACGTTGGTCGCCTGGATATATTCGGGTTGCGTCTTTTTGTAATTATAGAAGTCACTTTAAAAATCACCAGGGCAGGCGGTGATATGTCTGTTGGGGAGCGCCATTCACACTGAGGCTGAGCGCCCCCGAGCGCCGCAACCCGAGGGCAGAGCCGGAGCCCCAGATATGCCACCCAGGGAGCCCGGGCCCCGGGAGTCCCTCGGGCGTCCCGACAGTGCCTGCTCTGGGCAATTCGGCCAGGTGCGGACTGATGGGGAAAGGGGGGCTGTTCTTTCGGTTTAGTGGTGTCTATGCTTTCTTGCCATCTCTTCCCGCAAGCCAAAAAGAAAAGAATAGCAAATTTAATGATCGGGGTAATGGTTCTTTAATGATCAGGATAACGGTTCAATGGAATGGGCCCCAACTCCTGCCCAGGCCATTGAGACCCCCGGCTAAATGCTACCGTCTTGCGTTATAAAGTGAGAGTTGTGAAGCTGCCTTTCTCCGAAGTTCCCCAGAGCATCCAGAGTTCGAAGGGACCCCACCCTCCCGGCTGGGCTGTAGAAACCGAGTGTCCCTCGACTCAGACTCGAAGTAAGAGGCCAGGCGGCCGCGGGAAGCAGGGCCTGGGCGACCGCGCTGTCGGATCGCAGCGCCCTCCGGGTTATTAATGGGCCTGGCGGAGCCGCCGCGTCTGCGCCTGGGCCCGGCAAACCTGCCTGGGGAAGACAGCCTCGGCGCCCGCCGGCGCAACCTGGCCTCCCAGGCCCAGCCTCCTGGGGAGCAGTGGCGCCCGGAGAAACGGAACTCTGTGGCACTGGGGCCTGATAGTGAGGGAGTCCCGACAGGGGGAGATGGCCAGAGCTGGGCAGGGGCGGACGGGCCGCGCCAGTGCTGGGTGGGGGTCACCCTTGAGGCCTCCCTGTGCCCAGCCTTGGTCAAGCCAGCCCTGGTGGATCTCACAGGGTGTAGCCTCTTCATGCTGAAACAGACAAAATGCCCCAGGAACTTGTGACAAAGTTGAGTCATTGAAGAATCTTCAAGGAACACCTAATCAAAACGCAGCATTATGAGCAAACCCTCTTATTGCCATCTGCTTCCCAGTGAGCTGAGGGTTGACTATGTGAGCATCCTGTCTCAGGGAAGGACTCAGGTCAGCAGCGCCTATCCTGGGTCAACCACTCCTTGAAGCCTCCCAAGAAAGCTTAGGGAATCAGAAGACCTTCTGACCGCAGCTCCTTGAAGGTGTCCTCAGGCCTCTTGAGTGAAAAGCAGCAACTTGTTTCTGCAGGTAGTGAAGTGCCTATGCCTCTGGACCTCCATCACACAAAGCCCTGCCCCACCCCCCTTCCAGCAACATAAGCTAACGTTAAAAACTGTGTCTGACTCTGCTTTTGACCTTAGGGCATATATGGAATGTATTCTCACCCTTTTCTACATGGCAACCCTTCCAGAACACATACAACTCACACACTCTCCCAAGCTTCTGATCGTGAAAATAAAAACTTCAACATAAGGGTGCAATGGAAAGAAAGACAAAAAACGCATAATTACCAAGTGCCAACTATATGCCAGGCATCTATCTTGACCCAATCACCATATTATCTAAGTGTCATGATTCCCACTTTGCAGATGAGGTGACTGAGGCTTCATGAGCAATGAAACTTCACCATGGGCCAGAAACCAGAGCCTGGTGGAGAAAGACTCGCAGTCAGGTCCGCCTGACTCCAAAGCCTCCAAATCCAGAGACCCAGGAAGACTAACAAGAGCTGGGGGAATTTTATATCCGTCGTAACTCAATCAATAGAATTGAAATATTTCACTGAAATCACTCTTTGGGGGCCACAAAAATTGCTGTAACATGACTGAATTACAGAGTTTTCTCTTGCTCTTTCCCACACTCTTGAGTTGGGGGTTAAAGAAAGAAAATAAATTTGAAAGTAAATAGATAATGTCCATAATTTTGAATTATAGAGCCTTTCAGCACCTTAGCAAAAATAGCTTAAAACAAATGACAATAAGCAAAGACAATATACCCATAAAAATAAATCATCCCAGGTTTTTTGAGTAACTGACTGTCCCTTTCTGGTTGGCTCAATGAAACAAAGGGTGAGAAGCAAAAGCGGTTTATTATTCACTCCCCTAACAGTATATACCAGAGATTCTGTCAAGTTTCAACATCTCCGTAACATGGAACGTCACCCCAACTATATCAGGAATAAAACAAGGAACAAAAGTACCAACCTCAGCCACCACCCCCATAGTCAGCAAGCACATTTTTGGTATTTGTTATTAATGATAACACTATGGCTAGGCCTTTCTCTCAGAAGTTCTCTAAAGTTCTCTTCAACTTCAGTTTCCTTTGTGTCCACCAGATGTTGAAAAAAACTCAGTAGCATTTTGCAGAGTGAAAAGTCGAGGCTCTCCCAATATTTAGAAGACTACACATATTAGGTCCACAGCAGAGTAGGCAAAGCCAATCTGCTCTAATTAGTCCACCCAACATGAGTCTTCCTAATTTATAAACCATTTTTGTGCTACATCAAAATATTCTGTCAGTAAAGTTGACCAATTACATCAAAATACATGTTATATCCTAACATTGCTGTTTTTTTTAATACACAAAGCTCCGCCACTGAAACCATTTGGCTTCTGACATATGTCTTGGAGTCCCAAAGAAGCTTGAAGATATTTAAAACAAGTAACTGATCACTTGGAGTTGACAAATGTGGCACAAGTAGACAAACATTCTAGCAGAGTGTTTTCTAGACAGCAAGCCATAAACACCTACATGAAAAGGTTTGAGGGAGAAGCAGGCTAGACGCCCAAGCTATACACACACATACACACACATACATAAAAAAATACATATATTACGCACAGCATTCCATGCCAAGCAATACATAATACAAGTCTATTTGTAGTCATAAAGAAGAGGTAAATAAATGTTCCTACTTTCTCTTAAAATCAGGGTAAGTTTTTATACAAGTTCATAATTGTTATTCAAAAAGGGTTTTCTATATCTGTGAGAAATACTATAATATTACCCAAGCAAGATACTTTGAAATGCCATGTTAGCATTAGGGAATATAAGAAACCTGGTCCCTTTTCTATCATGAATAGATCTGTGGATGCCCCTGTTTACTGTCCCTGAATAAGGGAAGGAGGAATCATTAAGTTGTAGACTCAGTCACCTACTGACTTCAGTAGGCCGGGCCAAGCAGAGTGAAGAGCAGACTGTCACTCTTCATTTCATAGTCTTTATAGTGTTTGAATGTTTGTACAAATGCATATGTTAATTTTGTAATTGAAAATAGATCTATTTTAAGGCAAGGGGGCAAAACAGGCCATGGTTGGTTGGTTAGTTGGTTGGTTTTTTCCTTCCTGGTATTCTCACTTGTCCGTCTAGGAAAGGTGAAATATAAAACGTTTCGGGGCTTTTTTGGTGTCTGAAGAGCCTAACTGTACGCGTGAGCGCAGGAGGAGCTTGGACGCAGGGGAAGCACCAGGCTCCAGCACGCCAGGCCTCGGTTCCCCAACGCCTCTTCCAGCCATCGCCAGCCCTCACTGTCCTCTGGAAAGGGAACCAAAGAGCAGCTAGAAAAGCCTGCCTCCTCGCCTAGGCAGAGGTAACCGCTGGGCTATAAATCCTCCCCAGCCACCCCTGAGGTCGCAGCCCTCAGTCTCGAAGGCCGAGCCCGGCAAGGCTAGGGTCCATCGATCGCTGCCTGGTGACGCCGCCCCAGGAGTGCCGCCTGCTGGCAGCGCCTCCAGTGCTCTGTGCGTGGGCAACGGAAATACGGGCTGCTGCACAAAACGGGGCTGGCCGCTGGGGTAGAGGGCAGGCCGGGCTAGGTAGCAAGGAACCTCCCGCACCAGGGTTCACGCCCACATGCCCTCCCCCACGCCCCCCTCCCTTGCTTCAGCCAGCACTCTCCTCTAGCTCTCCTGGCGCAACTGGCTGGATGGGGTAGCGAAACGGTGACCAGGCAAGCTGGGGGCTGGCGGCTGGCGGCCCCCCAGCCTACCCTGCATTTTGAAGGCCTCACCCCATTCCTGCCAGCATAGAGCTTTCTTGCAAGGCCAGATGTCGCCCCTGCCACAGAAATCTGAAGACTCCCACTACGCCCCACCACCCACCAGGCCTTCTCCTTCCACCCGGCAGGGGTCTTCTAGGTTCCTCGGATAGGGTCTAGAAGCAGATCCAGACGTGGGTGAGTTAGCCCAGTCACCGGGAAAGGGAGCCGACTGTGGTCGGGGCCCACGGGAAGCCTCGCTGGCGCAAAACCTTCTAGAGGACTGGCCCTAGGCGAGTTTAAATCTCCTGGTCAGTCTCAAGTGGCGTAGGTTGTCCATGCTTGTAGTGGCTGACCGCTGGGTCCAGGGGCCAAGAGGGTGAGATAAAAGGGGGAGGAAAAGAAAGAGGAAGGGAGGAAATGTGGATTTTATTTGCCTCCCAATGGCTGTATTAATAAATTAAATGGGAGAGCCCGTGTGTGCGGGTGAGAGAATATTGCCGGCCCTGCCCCTGCGAAGCCGCCATATACAATACAATGCGGAGATGATGAATAGGAGGCGCGAGAGAGATCGAAGCGGGTCTGGGCTGGCTCCACTCGCTCCTACAAAACTATAGGGCAATTAATTGTGGCTTGTCCCCTCATCCTTCATCTCCTGGTGGCACATATCGATGGAGATTACTGCTGATGGACCATTTTATCACCTTAAATAAACAGTCGCCACCTCTTCTAACCTCAATCTAATATATGGCTCTATGTTCAGTTTCAGGGCGCTAGATAACGAATGATGTAAAATAACTAAATTATGTGTGTTATGGGATGGGGCCGGGCCTGCACACAAAAAGACAGAAAAGAGAAAAGAAAACTAGAACAACACAAAAGCCCACACGCTGATGCCCAGCCTCCCGCCCACCAGGAGCCAGGTCTGAAGTTGAAGTCACTAGCTGGCCACTAAAAATCCTGACACTGGGTGTGCAGCAAGTGTGCCTCCGTCGCAGGAAAGGCTGCTGCTGGTGGGTGACTGGGCTCAGGAGCCTCCCGACCAGAACCTGTGTTTTCCCATTGGGTGGGAAGAGAGTAGAGAATGTCAGAAAATTCTCTCTCTCCTTCATCTTTTTCAAAACAGTGTTGGACCCAGATTGTTTTCTCCCCCCTGGCCACTCTCCCCAAACTCTTGGAAAGGGTGGCACTACCAGTGGGAAAACCTCAGGGCCCTCGCTCCTCCTAGTGCTGTGTGCAGGGCTTCCCTAATCAGGGAGGATACAGACACCTTCAGCTGGGAAAGTTGCAGAATGTCGGGACACTCCGCAGAGAGGTTGGGTGAGGGCTTAGCTCTCATCTGCCTGCCAGGTACAGGGGAGGAAGAGCTTCACCGAAAGGTATGAAACGCTAACTGGCTCAGCTCTTTGGGTACAATCACAAACGCCAGGCACGCCCATGGCCCTCCCCCTCCCCTGCTTACCACTTTCCAAAAGTAGTGACAGGGTCTGAAGCAACCCACCCAAACCCAGAAGGGGCCACTGCCACTGAGCCTGAGGAATCAATGGCTTCAGGCAACCCAGCAGCAATGAGGGCAGTAATACAAGAAGAGAAAGAAAGGGCCCCATCCCCCAATTAGATTACACACTGCCCCACCTGACTTTAAAAAGATGAAAGAGGCAGCTAAACATTCAGAGCTTCAGCGGAAAATGTACTTCAACCATAGAATAAATTGAACACATGGAGTTAGATAACAGAAATACTATAACGGAAACAGTTCACTCAGCTAGCTTGTATGGTTTCTGCTGTTTTTAAATCTTTTTGTGGGAAAGAGAACTACAAGACCTTTCACTATGGCATTTGCCATAAATGTCAATAAAGTTTCAAGGTAAGACTACTCTTACTGATTCACAGGTGTTACTGGGTTGCTGATCCCAGGCAAAAAGTTACTCTTGTGTGGGGAATAGAGAAGTGAGGAGGCCCCATTCTTTGCCTGGTAGGAAAAACAGAAAATGACTCAATATAAAGTAACAATGAAACAATGCTAAGTGGTCTCTTCAGAGAGTTCTTTTAGAGGAAGAGGGCAAAAGACTGAAAGGAAAACTAGGGAAATCTACCTGTCCTAAATTAATAGATACTTCCCTTCTGCCTGCCTCTCACCTCTCCCGCCCCAAGTACAACCTGGGAAGGGGGAGCGCTCTGCCTAGGGCAATAGTTTCCCATCCTTTGCATTTCTGATTTCTTCTGAGCCCCTAGTTGGATTAAACTCAATCACTCCTCACATCATCTTTATAAAACACATCCCAGAGTTTAAAATGAGTATCTGTGCTTGCTCAGAGAGGTTCCTGAAAGAATGGGAGACCTGGTCCCTCGGTATTACACAGAACTACCCCGCTTTCTATTTTCTTTCTCAACAGCCCTTTAATTAGGAAGCAACTAAAGTGTAACTCTAATAGGACAATCTGACTTCCTTTCCCCTCTGTCTTTTCTCCTGCACTTTGCATATTGAAGCAATCAATTGGACTCAAAAAGAGACACCAAAAGACTAACATGATAGAAATAATTTAAATAAATCATACTTCATTTTCTCTAGTCAGAGGAAAAAAGTTACCTAGGCAATAAACTGGTTCAAAGTGCTATATATTAATTAGGAATCTATCCCAATTCTTTCTCCGATTATTCTAGGTTTTCCTCTGAGGAGAATATATTGAGTCTCAAGACTGCATTGTAAACAGCATATGAAGCTCAACACACAGCCAGGGGTTTAGGGTACACTGTTGGTGTCTTCCCGCATTGATTTCATTCAGAAGAGAAACTGCAAGCTTGATAAAGCACTCTCAGCCCACAGTGACTATATTTATATTTAACAGTAAGAAGTGCCTTTTTTTCAAATTAAAAAAATTTTTATTTTACATTTTAAAGAACTGCTTTAAAAGCAACAGATTCAAGAAATTCAATAGGAGGTAAGTATTTTTTGAAATCCATTACGACAATATAATTTTTAAAATTTTTCTGAAACTGAAATACAAGCGACTTTTGAATTGCAGAACAAATTTGAGTGGAAACCCTTATTTTAAACCAGTACTTTACCTTCAGATTCTAGAAAGGAAAAAAAATAAATTTAACTGCTCTTTTTGTTAGTAATAATTTTCTCCATTAGAACAATTACTCCCCATCATTATGAAAAGATTAATACAACTTAACCACTAGGCTCATGCCCAGTTGTTTTTTCTTCAAAGTAATGACTTTGGGAGTCCTTCAAATAACTATAACCTGGAGATATTTTGCTTTTACAACGAATTAAAAAGTTCACGGGGTGGTAGACATTCTGCAAGAATGGACTTATTCAAAATAAAATAATAATAAATGTTTATGATCCTCACATAGAAACTAGATGAAGGAAAGAGAAGAAGAAAATTGTAAGCGAGTGATCTTCCACATTCAGTATTGCTTTCACCCTGACTCTTTCAATCTGATTTAATGTTCTCTCCAGAGGACTTTGGAAGTATAGTTAGCACTTAACCCAGCACATTAGGTGTAAACATATAATTTTTGAAATTACCAAAAAGAACTGGATATATAGCAATATGTATTCTTGGTCTTCATCGAGAGTCTTGCTTCAAAACCATGTGATGAGCGTTTGAAATTGAATCAAAGCTGGATGAGACCTGATGTTTAATTAGGCATTTGCTGTATACTTGGGGGACAAGGAGAACAGACTTCTTAAACTAAATTATTGCCACCCAATTTTTACCAATAACTAAGCCATCAAGCATGGCTACGAATTGCGAGCGTTTGCAGAGTCAAGGGTGCAAGAAGAATGTGTGAACCGCAGGGGAACAACCCTATCCTGAACATGTAAAATTTTTCACTAAGCAGCTGGCTTTTTTCACTCTCTCCTAAATAAATGGTAGACCTAAGAATAATGCCTGCCTACAGGGAGAAACTGACCCAATATTATCCAAAACTCTTACTCCCGCGAGGCCAGGCTAGCCAGCAGCTCCCGGCCGTTCCTCCAGACAACCCCACAGCCCGAAAATGAACTGACGCGGTTAACTCTAGAAGTAAGGTAGAGAGGAGAAGCAAGCCCCGGGATCCACGCTCCCCCCAAATTCTGAGCCCCTATCTTGTCCCCGCTACGGCCAGGCCGGCCTGTTCTCCGGACTCCCCATCACGCCCTGCTACGTCGCCGATCTTCCCCGGGCGCTGTCCCGCGAGAGGGAGGAAATCTGAAAGCCCTGGCCCGCGAGCGACTCAAGTCCTACATACTTGGGGCTGCGAAGGAGAGGATGAGGGGAGGCTAAGAGGTAACCTCGAGATGCCACCCGGTCACCCCAACTGTTCTCCCTCTCTAACGCCAGAAAACTTTTGCCACTGTGTTCTGGGAGGTGCGGGGCCCGCTGCCTGGACCAGTCCACCACCCGGGGTCCCTCTCGTCCAACCTGCCTCCCAGACGGGCGCCCGCCCTGGACGGCGCCAGCGCCACAGGAGAGAGCGCGCGGGCTGCGGCTACGTACGGTTGTTGGGGTCGCTGGTGTGCTGGTTGAGGGGGATGATCTCCATGCGCTGCTGGCCGTACAGGTAATAGTCCAGCTCCTCCGCGCTGCAGCGGAAGCGCGGGGCACCGCGGCCATCCCCACCGCCGCCGCACTTGGAGGGCCCCGGGCCCGAGGCGGCGCCGAGGCACAGGTCCTTGGGGGGCAGCGGCTCCGCGGTGACGGCGGCGGCCAGAGGCGCGAACACCGGGAGCTGTGCCACGGGCAAGGCCGAGAGACCCGCAAGCGCGGCGGCAGCGGCGGCACAGGAGGAGGCAGAGGAGGCCGAGGTGGAGGAGGAAGCCGGAGTGGAGGAGGCAGAGGACAGCGAGGCGGGCCGCGGGCGCAGGCTGTCCGGCGGAGGCTCAGCGCGTTCCGGGGGCGGCGGCGGCGGCGGCTGGAGAGGCTGCGGCGCGCCCAGGGGACCCGCGGCACCGCCGCCCTTGAGCGGGCCGCCGCCGCCGCCGCCGCCGTGTGGGAAGAGTTGCTGCCAGTGCTGCAGATAGGCTGGGTCCACTTTGAGGAAGGCCGAGCCTCCGGGGTCTCCGGGCTTCAGCATGTCCGACGCCTCGCGCTGGGGGCAGAGGGCAGAGAGGAGGGTGCGCGTGAGCCGAGCCCAGGGCCTGGTGCAAGAGGGGCGGGCGGGACGGTCGCCGAAACCCTGGAGCGGGAGCCACAGCCCTTGGCTTTACCAGAGGCAGCCCGGTTCAGCGGCTTCTTCCTTCCAACTCCTCTGGGGCGTAAAGTTTACTCCGAAGCCGCCGCGCCGCGCAGTAGGAGCTGTGTACACGCCGCCTGGCCTCGCAGCCCAAAGCGCCCAGCTCCCAGCCTGCACTGTCGAAGCCCAGAGCAAAGGCGCTTCCCCAACAGAACTCGGCTGCACAACGCAGCCCCCGCCCCCAGCCAGCGCCTGGAGCCGACCCTAGCCGGAGTGGCGCAGCGCAGGAGTCGCGTTGGCCTCCGGCGCTAGGAGGCGGGTCAGTCTCGCCCCCCGCCCCCAGCCTCGGACCTCCAGCCTCCTATCCGTGGGCGCTAGACACTCAGCCCGGGAGGTGCATACCTTACCTGAACACTCAGAGCCGCCGCCGGCGGGTGCGTGCGTACGTTTGTCTCAGGGAGCGTGCGGGAGCGTGGGCACCCCAGGTGCGCTACATGCCTCTGGCAACGCGGGAGGAGAGGCTTAGAGATTCAGCAGGGCCTGCGGAGGCCAGCGGAGGGCGGGAAAACAGTGCGGCCGAGAGAGCGGGAGAGCGGCAGGACCCGGGTGCGGGACAGAGTCGAGGTCGGTTGTTGCGCTCGCCCGTCGCCGTGTCCCGGCTCCTCGGCTCCACTCTCTGGCAGCTTCCCGGCTGGACACGTGGGTTTTACGACAGCACAAAATACGTGTGTGTGTGTGTGTGTGTGTGTGTGTGTGAGAGAGAAA
>PVJD01001247.1:0-45368 GCA_004026545.1 Mormoops blainvillei | reverse complement strand
GTACCGTCTCACTGCCCCGACCCAGAAAGTAGTGGAAACGCGGAAACTGGAATGCATGTCCGCACACTCTCGAGCGATCGAATCCGATCGGGTGCGTGCGGCCGGGCAAGAGGACCAAGTCCTGAGACCGGGTTTGAGCTTTCGCCTGGCTCAGGTTCCCCCCACCCCCCAGGAGTATTGCAGGGTACCAGAGTCCAGTAGTCCGCCACGCAACTTCTAACACAAATCTGCGGTGGGGGGAGGTGGGCAGGAGCGGGGAGTTGGGGGCGGGGCGGGCTGCGCCTGGAATGAAACTCAGTCCACTCAGTCGGCAGCGGAGGAGGCAGGCTTTGTCAAGCTGGGAGACCTGAGACCGAGTGTCTTCAAAAGGCGGCAGGTCCTGGCAGGGCAGGAGCCGGGTTCTGGGCTAGAAGGCGGCTGCAGGGGAGCCTCACACCACCCAGCACTTAGCCCTCTCACTCTCCAGTTGTCTTCCTGGGGTGCTCGCTTCTTCTTGTTGGCATCCAAGGCAAGTATCTAGAGTAACGTCTAGTAGTACAACTGTTCCCGGACACGAGCGAGTCTTGCC
The DNA here is from genome assembly GCA_004026545.1 of Mormoops blainvillei. Classification (NCBI taxonomy): domain Eukaryota; kingdom Metazoa; phylum Chordata; class Mammalia; order Chiroptera; family Mormoopidae; genus Mormoops; species Mormoops blainvillei. Next base: position 44,800 of record PVJD01001247.1, on the reverse strand, counting down.
TGCCTTTGGCTGCCCGGGACTGCCCCGGGGTGGGGGTGGGTCATGTATAGGTCTTTTGCTCCAAAACCTAGCATCGGAGGAGTAGTGGGGAGTGTAGACCCACCGGCCACCTTGCCCACTGCAGCGCCTTGGGCCACGCCCGCCCTTGCACTGTCTCACTTCCACAAATTAGGCGCCGGCCCCCTCAGCTCTTCCACGCAGTCGTAACACCGGGTAGGGGTGGAAGGGCATGACTTGGTGTGTGCAGCTGACCCTCTCAGGCTCTCTTTCCCCTCGTTGGAGTTCTCTCCACATCTCAAAGAGAAGAAATGGCATTTGTCTTTTCCCAAACAAACCAACTTATTTAGCACCCGCCATTCTGAACAATTACTAGCCACACTTTCCTGATTTCTGCTTGTTCCTTTTAGTCTTCCCACCACTCATTCCTTCTGAGCCTGGGAAACACGCTGTTTAGACTTTGTTCTGGTCTCACGCAAAATGTCTCGATGCTGTTTGGAATAGGGTTGGACCGAAAATATTTTGACTGGCGTCGTTGTGACACAGTCATCAGTTATCCCTGGATAGATTGATAGTACCTAAGTTTAAGGCAGACACCACGAGGGAAAATCCACGGTGCTGTGAACACCGAGGCGAACCTGGCAGGCTCCGAGGGGCTTTGAACAACTTCATCGGAAGGAGAGGATGAAGTTCCAGGCCTGTTGCAATTAATCTGTTCGCAGAACTGCCTAGTAGTGACTGTGGGGCCAGGAGGGAAGGGGCAATCTCTCTCATCTCCAGGTTCAATGCTGAGAAAGGAAGAGGCTCTTCTGTTCTCAGGGAAAGACCGTCAGCACCGGGGATGGGAGCCCAGACGCTGCTGCAGCTCCCTGCTTGGCTTGTTTCAGACCAAGCCGGCTGCTTACACGCACTCGGTCCCCAGTACTAGCCGTTCCCCAACCACTTGAAAATCTCGGAAATTGGAGATAGTAGTGACAGCAACTGCTTCCGAGGCTTCATGGCCCCCTAACCGCCCCAGCCCCACAAACACACACACGTACACACACTCACACTCTCTCTCTCTGGTAAGCCCCGGGATCCTTTCTAATAAGATTAACAGACCGGCTAGTGAGCGCTTTCCACATGCCAGGCGCGGGTAGGCGCTTCAAGTACATTTAGTCTGCCCAGCAACCATGCGGAGAAGGCATTATCATTAACGCCAATACTACAGATGAGGGACACTGAAGCTCAGAAAGGTTAGTTACCTTAAGTCATGCCACTAATGAGTGATGGAGACAGTGAGGCGCCAAGTGCATTTTCCTGCTCGCCCTAGCCAAACCTCTACCCTAACCGTCTGGACAGACGCCAGAGGGATGTTGGGGCACCTTGGGGGGAGGTTTGGCTCCCCTTGCTGCCTGGGCCAGGGGGGAGAAACAGATTCTGTAGCGGAGCCACCCTTCGTCACTATGCGTGTGCGTGGTGTCCCGGACCCGCCAGATTCGAGGACTCCCAAGCGGTGCCTGTCATAAGCGGGTCTCCGGTGACCAGACTGTAGGGCCCGAAAGCCTGAGGGAGCTCGCGTGTAGAAGGTGGGTGAAAGTTCTATGGGGCACTCATAGGGGCCAGGAGTCCAGAAGCTTACAAGTAAGGTTTCAAGGGGAGTATATCTGGGGTCCGAACCTTCCCAGCACCTCATCAGTGGGTCCGCGAGTCGGGGAGGGGCCCCTGCTCTGCCTGTGCACCCCAGGGGCAGGGCTTGGCTGGAACCGAGGTCGACCTGGTCCTCCGTCACCGGGCACTCCAGAGATATGCCAAGGTCACTTCCCATTCGCCCAGCTGATCCTGGGCCCGCTGGGTCACCGCAGCTAGCCACCCTGGCACCTTTCTCAGGTTTTTTAGAAAGTGAGCCCACGGACCATCAGGATATGCACCCCTCAAATCTGCTCCCCTCCTCTTCATTACTTAGAAGGAAACTGGGGAAACAAATCACTTCGACCACTTAGGAGGCGATCAAACCTTTATAAAAATCCATCGCTCCCAAATCGATGGGTGAATATTTGCTGGGAATTTGTTCTGGAGGATAAATAAGGAGCGTGGGTGTATTAAATGCAAACGGGGGGACACAATGGTGTTTTTCTTCATTGATTAATGACCTCTAAAATAAAACAAGTGGGAAGAGTCTCCAGGATCGATAAATTAACTGCCCAAATTTATCATTTTCTAGAGCAATTTTCCCCCCGAAAATTATCCCTAGGAAGCCCACTGTACCCTTAGCTAGGAGGGAAGGAGGGAGCGGGAGGCCAGAACCAGGAGGGAGTGACGAGAAGGGGCAGGAAAGCAAGAAGAGAGTTCCGTCCAGAAGACCCTCTATCTGATTTCGTTTGACATACAATTTCCACGTTTGCCTTTCATATTAATTATTTTTTCCTGATGGAGGAGGGGAACAAATGGTCTGTTGCCTTTGACAGGACTCCAATAAAGAATTCAACAGCTCTCCTCTCCGCCCTCAGCACTCTGCTTCTAGGTTTAAGGTCATGGGTGGCTGAGTTAATAATTCATTAATATAGACATTTATTCAGAAGGGTTCTCTGAGATCCACCCTCCCAGCCTCCTCCCAGAGATTTATTTTCCTGGGAAATGGATTGGGGGTGGGGGTGCTGGGCTGCAGGTGAAAGGAGGGAACGAGGAGTAAAAAGAAAATGAAGAGAGGGTCTGGATACAGCTAGGAGAAATCTTTGCTTACCCAAAGACAAGTGGACAGGTCCCTCTAGCCCGCCATCAAAAACCTGGTTGAAAAATGTGGCATCCAAACTGCACAAGGACCCTGGCCTCGGGTAGTCCTTTTCTCTAATTCTACCTCTGTTCATTTACACTTATTCCCAAAGCTCTGCTCCTCCATGCTTTAGGATCTGGCAAGAGTCATCTAACTGAGGACCTCGGAATGTAGGCAAAGGGGGAAATCTCTGGAAAGAGACTAACTGCTCCCCACCCCCCAACCCTATTCCCAAAGGAGGAGCTTTGCAGTTTGCCAGACCTGGGATCTAAAGGAAACTCCACTCCTGCTGTCACAGGCAGCGTCTGGTGGACACTGTATCTCCTCAGAAAAGGACTATGGGGTCATCAAAACAAAATCAAAAAGTCCACATCCTCATGACGCTTACACTATCAGGGGGTGGAAACAAAAAGTAAACAATAAACAAGTAATTGTCAGATGGTAACACGTGCTATGGAGAGCAATAAAAAAGGGATAAGAGGGAAAGTACCGTAGGTGGAGGGTGTTACTATTATAAATACAGTGGTCAAGGAAGGCTTCGCATATAAGGTGGCACTTAAATAGAAACTTATGGAAAGAGAACCCCATTTTTGTGCCTAGAGTGGGGCGTTCTCTTCCCTAACCTGTGGCCCAGGGGTGAACACGGTAGAAGGGGCCTCCCCTAAAAGTCCCCCAAGGCCCTGAGTAAGGATACTGCCTCGTCAGATCAGCCATCGGCCACACTTGGCGCCCTTTGCTCCTGCCTCTTCCTTTTTGGTTCCCAGGAGATGCTGTAAAAACTACTCAGTATCCTTTAAAATATATCTGTTCACTGTTTACATCCATTGAAGTCACTTCTTTTGCTGGTGACTTAGAGCCTTACCCAGTGACCTACCTCCGCACTGGGCTTCAGTGTCTTCAGCAGTCAATGAAATGATGGGACCAATGTGGTTTCCCATCTTAAGTGTTTTATGAAGCAGCTGCTAAATTCCAACCTCCCTCTCTACCACCCACTTTATACCCCACCTTTGGGATGCCATGACTCTAAGGTGTGCTCTGTGTAAAATGTACTGAGAAACTAAAAACAGGAAAACACACCATTTATTTTAATCACTGCCCTCTTCCCATTGATCCCTTTGCATCTACACTCACTCACCCTTAGTGACAGAAAACCGTAGTGCCAGCTACCTTGGTAAAGAAAGCATGTGAGGATAGGAAGCATGAGGTGGAAGGCACTAGAAAGCTTAGCACACAGTTCTTTGCCCCAAGGATGCAACATAAGCCTCGCTTTTCTTCTGAGGTCTTGGCAGTTTGCACATGTCGTCTTCTCAGCTTTTCTCCTGTCACAACAGTCCTGGGAAGGCAAGCTCCTCACTTTGCCAGGTCAGAGACAGCCTCTGGGGCTGAGAGACCAAGCTCAGCCCATTTCTGACCACCCTCTTTCATCCTCCACCAGGATCGCAGCAGACAGCACCTGTTCACCTTACTTGAAATGCAGCCGAGCCCTCCAGCTCCTTTCTCCCTGGTCACACAACAGCTGTCACTCAAACAATGCCACTCAGCCACCCCAGGCCTGATTTGGATATGACCTACTGACCTTGAGGTGAAAGGCTCTGCAGTGCATTACCAATCCCTGGGGCCAATTCATTCTCCCAAGAAAGCCTCTAAATATATCCTTTCCGTTTTCTAGGGAAATCAACTATTATTATTTGCAAAAGCCTTGTGAGTTTATAACATATCAAGGCAGTGTGTTCCCATAAAGATTTCATGAATAGCTATTGAGTGAAAAACAGCTGCTTTTTTCCCCTTTAAGCCTTAACAAGTAAAGGGAAAGAGAAATAATTAGACAAGGAGAACTGTCCCTTCAGAAACTTACGTATTCCCTTCACTGTCTCCTGCCGATTTATCCTTCCCCAAGGAACTTACTCTTCTATTCCCCCCAGAATCTGTAAGAATAGATAAGCTCAGTTGAAGTTACCTACAAACGAACCATATCCATAACATCTAACGTGCACCTACTGCGTGCAAGAGACTATTATTGGTAGGGATCTTTGAGGCGATCTCCTTTGAAGCTCTTCTAGCAAATGCTAACTGGTTCTAACAGTCTTCTTTCGGTTACCAGATTGTTGCCTAAATTAGTTGAAGCCTGTAGGCCTTAAGTTATAATCAGGATGAGGCAAGCATATTGCACTGCATCTGTTTGAAATCAGGACCATATGCTATGCTTGGTTCACATTCTGAGGGTTGGTGTTTCCTCGTGCCTGGTGGGTTCCCCTGCCTGCCTGGCAAGAGCTCCTGCCCGATGAGCCAGGACGGCGTCCCGTCAGCCCCATAAAGGAAGGGGCCCCGAGGTCTTCCCCCCCAAGGCCTTCCTGAGGAAACAGGGGCCATATGCTCCCATAGGGGCTCTCCCATACACCAGTGAGCCCCTGGGAAGCCCACCTGCCCACTCAACCTACACCACCCTGGCTGGCTTGGTGCCTGTCCTAACCCTCCTCTGCGTTAGGGGGTCAGAAGATGATAGTAATTGACAAGTGGCACGGGAACACTGCTTGGAAAATTAACATTTTGAAAATTTTGGCTTTATAAAATATTAAGGTTGACTGTATTTCCGGCATTTTCTTCATGTCTGTCTACATTGGCAAGCATTTTTTCAGTTGAAGCATATGTTTGGGTGGACATGTATTTAACTTGGCAGCAACCTAGTAGTTTAAGTACAAATTTCAAAATCAAATGTTTGCTCCATAATCAAATGTTTTCAATCAGAAGCATTTCTCACCATTGTTTCCTCAAAATAAATGTTCATCTTGGAGCCAGTGGAGAAGGCCGAACATTCCAGTAAACTTCTTCCATAAGTCCATCACTACTATTCTGTCACCTTCAAGACACTTTAATTTTTAAAAATGTTTATTAATTTTAGAGAGATGGGAAGGGAGAAAGAGAGGCACATTGATGTGAGAGAGAAATATCAATTGGTTGCTCCCCATACATGCCCTGATCGGGACCGAACCTGCATCTTTTGGTGAATGAGATGATGCTCCAACCAGCTGAGCCGCACCAGCCACGGTGCCTTAAAGATTTTCTCCTGGTCACTGTCTGTTAGATTTCCATGGGTTGCTTTATAAGGCTAGCCCCCCCAAAATGCCTTGTAAGATGAGTGCAAGCATATTTGAAATGATTCTTTTTTGCTAAAAATGGATCATAAGTACATGCACATTGCCCCAGCTGGCGTGGCACAGTGGATTGGGTGTCAGCCTGTGAACCGGGGCAGCAGTGGTGTTGGCGGGAAATCACTGGTTCGATTCCCCGGTCAGGGCACATGCCTGGACTGCAGGCCAGGTCCCCAGTGGGGCGCATGAGAGACAACCACACATTGATGTTTCTCTCCTTCTCTTCCCCTCTGTCTAAAAATAAAAAATTAATAAAAGCTTTAAAAAAAAAGAAGTACATGCACATTTAGCAATGTTTCCTTTCATTTATGTAGATGTCATTTTACCTGTGATATGATTATGGGCACTATTTGTCTTCTCATTTCCAGGCAAAGAGAGAAGATCAAGTCGGTGTGACATACCTCTGAGTGACAGGGTATGTGTGTGTGAAGATAGAGAACCACTGTGATTTGTCCCTCAAGTCCGAGAAGCATATTAAGAAGACTTGGGATGATGTAGTCTGGCTATATTACGGAGGGCTCTTTCAACTGTAAGTAATAGAACTTAAATAAACCGGTAACAGCTTTTTTAAAAAAGGGATTTAATGGCTTCCATATTAAGCAAACAAACAAAAAGCAGGTTATGGGTTTGCAGGTACAGATGGATTCGCCAAGTCTCAGTCTTTCTCTTTATGTCTTGACTCTGCCTTCCTTCTGCCTTGAATCTCCGGCAGCTTTTAGCGTGTGGTGGCTCCAGAAACACCAAGTCTCCCTATTCTTCTAGAAAGCCATCGCAGGGAAATGATCACTTGTTTCACAGTTGTTTCAACAGAAGTTCTGGAGTTGAGGCTTAACAGGATAATTTATCATCACCTAGCCTTGAACTTATTACTGCAACCAAAGAAATGGAGGATGTTGACTGGTCAGGCCTGGACATTAGCTCTAACCAAACCACATAGACTGAGATTGGACAGGATTAGTTTTCCAAAAGAAAACTAGGATGCTATTACCAGAAAAATGGAAATGAATGCCGGCAAGTGAATAGCAGATGTCCCCTCCCCTACAAAGTTTTTACCTGCTAGTAGCCTAAGGTCCCTTTTCATAGGGAATATTGCCATTGACAAGCCCCAGGCTGGTCATAGCAAACCTCTGTCCCTTTCTTGGATAATGGCAGCAAGCTGTATTTGGCCTTCCTTCCTAAAGCCACTATAAGTGCCTCCTAGGAGCAGAGCCTTAACAATTTGGCTTTGGGAGCAAATTATCTTGTGGCAATACCAAGAGTTAATGGACCCAGTTCCCCTTGGCAGCTACGATATTTCCTTACTCACTTGCTAGGATTGACTTAAAGTAGCCAGTGAAATGTAAGTAAGCTTTGGGGTGCAACTTCTAAGAGCGATTTTTAAAGAGAGAATGTCAGCTGCCATGCCCTTTTGACTTTTGACTTTTGTCCTTTGCCTCTTCCCATCACTTCCTCCTGGAACACAACACAGTAAGTGGAGGGACAGAAGTCATTTTGCGATACTGAGGAAGAAAGCTGCAGACAACAGAGGGAAGAGCCAAGTGTGGAAGTAGCCCACACCCGTGCGGAACCCCTGAGCTGGGATTGTCTATCCCTAGATTTGTTGACCAAGACAAATAAACCCTTTGCTCAAAGCCTAATTCAGGCTTAACCAATACACAGACCTCTGAATCACCTATGTAATTCACGATGTGGTTTACAGAAGGATTTTATTAATTAGGTACCCCAACTGGAGGCTCCCTATTTTTATTCATTATCCTTACTAACTAGATACTAAGCCCAGAGTCCCTATACTTTAGAAAGATGTATGCTGTCCACACAGGCAATATAATTGGATGGTATTGTTAGTGGACATAATTCTAAATCAGAGCATTTAAATTCAAACCTAGTTCCAACACTTAAATTAGTAGCTGTGTGACCTCACAGAAGTTACTTAACATTTCTGTACTCCACAGGCCTCCTCTATAAATCCCTAGTGTTGTTATGAACATGCAGTATGTTTAGTCCTGGGAAAATACTTATAGAAAGCATTCCCTATATGATATAGCATTACATATGCTGACTTTTAAAATTGTTTAAGATTCATGTCTTATATTTTGGTACCCTGGAGGTAATTTCAGTTAACACATATGGCTCGGCAATGTACACACAGCACGTAGATGCAGATGGCTAATTGTTCCAGTTGCTTGTCTCCTTGATTCCGCGCCACACCCCCCCCCCCCCCCCCCCCCCCCCCCCCCCCCCCCCCCCCCCGCCGACTGCTTCCACTGGGTGGAGACAGTTGGCGCCAAGAACAGTCAGTACCTCCAAAATTATGCCACCGATTTCCTTATTTAACTCTAGCTGAAAACCGAAGTTGATTACATTTTTACCTCTAAACGTTTATGAGTCACAAACCCTATCCACATAGAGACTGGGTTGTCAGGACAGACAAGGTGCCATCGCCAACTTCCCCTTGACCATATTCCTCATTCTTTCTCTTGCAAGTTGATTGCAGTCACTGATTAGCAGACATTTATTCTGATGTTGGGGCCGATCTCTTAAATGCACGTTTACTTGCTTTGGCTTACATATAGTTTCTCCTTGACTGCAAGAAAATGCTGGATATGAAATCAATAGTTATGATTGAGAACATATATATTTCACACAAAAAGAAATGCCTCAGGAGAAATATGTGCCATTTAGAGTCCATAACAAGTAAGTAAGCTAAGTAGCAGGTCACAGTCTTGATCATTAGGACACTTACCTTGGAGTTAACCAGTTAAATTAACAACATTTTACCCCCAACCCAAGGACATGCTGTTTGCCAGGAAAGGGACTGAGTTTCAGCATAAAGACAAGTACTTTGAGAGAAAATTTATTGAGCATAGACTGTGTGCCAAATTGTGGGTTAAGTGCTTTTCACGTAACATGCACTTTGGTATGTGTCACCTTCTAACGGTAACATTTGGGTTTTCTTTTTCTCTATAGTCTTACTACCTAAGAGTGTATCTCTAAATAATATACTTAATTTCATCTGTTTTGGAACTTTATGAATAAAATCATACTGAATGCTTTTTTTCTTTAGAATCTTGATTTATTTTTCAAAATTATATTTGAAAGGTTTATCCACATTTTTGTGCATGCCTCAGCTCATTCATTTTTAATGTTATCTATTGTAAGAATATACCAGAATTTATCCACTTTACTGTTGATGGACGTTTGTATTGCTTTCATTATTTGGCCATTATGAAAAATTCTGCTGTAAGTGTTCCCAAACCGGTCCCCTATTACATGTGCACATGAAGTTCTGTGTGGTACGGACCCATGAGCTGGACCAGGAGGTATGCCTATCTCAAATTTTACTAGAGAGTGCCAAATTTTCTTCTAAAATAGTTACATCAATTTGTACTTCCTACAAGCAGTGGAAGAGTTCTTGCTATACCTTGGAATTATTAGTTTTTTAATTTTTTTTTCTATCTGGTGGCAAATTTTGACTTTACAGTAATCTGCATTTCCATAAATACTAATAAGTTGAACAGCACTTCATATACACATTGGCTATTTAGAATTCCTCTTTCGTGTGGTGTCAATGACTTTTGCATGGTTTTATCTTGGGTTGTCTGTTTTTTAAAACTTTATCTGCAGAGTTTTTGTTTTTTTTTAATCTTCTCTAGTCAATTATATGCAATGCGGCTATCTTCTCCCCTTCTGTGACCACATTTTCACTCTTTTCATGGAGTCTTAATTTCAATATAAAATGTTAATCAATTTTGTGTGATCAACATTCAGTGCTTCAGTAAGAAGTCTTCCCATATCCTGAGGAAATGAATATATTCTCTAATCTATTTTTTTCCTACAAAATTTATTGGACTTCCATTTTCAGACAAGGTGGAATAACAGAGACTAAATTTACCCTCCTGTCCAAAACACTAAGAAATTGAACAAAATATATAAAATAATGGTTGTCAAAAACCGTTGAACAGCAGGCAGTGACAGACAATGGTTCCCGAGAGGCAGAAAGCAAAGGAGCTAAGCTATGGAAGTGCCTCAGTCTGCTGCCCTACGGCAGCCGCCGGGGCATGACACGGGGAGGAGGAGTCCAGAGAGACCAGGAGACTCCCTGAGCTGAGTCAATAGAGCCATGGTTCTGGGGAGTCCAAAGAGGCTCGAGTTTGCAGAGCAGGGGACCCGGGGGAGAGCTACATAGATAAATTCCAGGGATCTGCAGAGAGCCCCCGAGAGGGCTCAGCGGGCTGCTGATCAGTGCGTGTGTGGGACTTGCCCATCTCTCCTTCCCTGAGGAAATCGGTGATTCTAGTTTCTTACACATCCTTCCAGAGATCTTCCGTGCATATGTATTTCCCCCTTCTTCAAATGTTGTGATGCACAGTGTTCAGAACTTTAGTTTTGTGTTTTTTTTTGGTAACTTATAAATATAGCTTAGAGATTGTTCCCTATCTGTAAATAAAGAGCTTTCTCAATTTGTTTTGTAACTTTATGATCTAATCATTCATTTGAGTAGTTCTCTATTGATGACCCAGTTTAAGTTTGAAATTATTTCAAATCTTTTGTTTTTACACATAATGGGACAATTTGGTACATACACCCTTTCATATGTTCTGATGAATATTCAGCGGTATGCTGGGCCAGGCTCACATGGGCTTTTAAGAACTCTTTGTCAAAATTACAGGCATTTTCGGAGCTGGCTGATAGTTGGAGAATAACTTGAAATTGACCATGGTAGAAGTAGTCATACCATTAAAATTGGCAAAGTCTACAAATTAAAAAAAAAAAAAAATTCCCTTATTTTGGGGGGAGAGTTGGTGGTTAAGTGTATATGGCCAAATTGCCCTTCATGCATTTCTACTAACACAGTGTTACCAAAATTACTGATCTTAGCCAATTTGATGCATGAAAATGGTTTCTCAATATTTATGCCACTTACTATTGAAAATGAACATCTTTTATGTTGTTTTTATTTTGTTTTATTAAAAACTCTATTCATTTTATTTTATTAAATAAATTTGATCCTTTGCCTGTTTCTCCCTTTAGATTATGAGGGTTTTATTATTATTATTTGTAACACTCCTAATATGTTAGGGAGATTAGTACTTGTTCTGGGATATGAGGTGCTTATATTTTTTAAGATCTTAAAATTTATATTTATTATTTCCTATTTATTCTGAGAAGCAAAAACTCATGAAAGAAAATGTAATTTAGTAACAAAATCACTGAAAAAGACATCTGACATGCTAAATTTATTCTTATTTTCATCTCCATATTTTTTACCGGTCCCTCTACCTTCTCCCTTTCAGCAACCATCGCTTTGTTCTCTGTATTTATAGGTCTGTTTTGCTTTATTCATTTGTTGCATTTTTAAAATTACACATATAAGTGAAATTTTTTGGTACTTGTCTTCCTTTGTTTGACCTATTTTACTTAGCATCATACCCTCTAGGTTCATCTGTACTGTCACATAAAGCAAGATTTCATTCTTTTTTATAGCTGAGTGATATTGCAGTGTGTGTGTGTGCACACATCTTCTTTACCCATGCATTTATCAATGGACACGATATTGCTTCCATATCTTGTCCGTTGTAAGTAACGCTGCAGTGGATGTGGCAGTGTACATATCTTTACAAATTAGTGTTTTTGTTTTCTTTGGAAAAATACCCAGCAGTGGAATTGCTGGGTGGTGTGGTAGCTCAATTTTTAGTTTTTTGAGGACTCATCACCCTGTCTCCACAGTGGCTGCACCAATTTACAGTACCACCAACAGTGTACGAGTGTTCCCTTTCCTACACAGAGTTATACATAAAAAGTGCTTACAGCAGTGCCTAGCATATAGTAAGTGCTATATACGTGTTCATTATTATGATTTTACTACATCATAAATATAACGTAAATCATTATATAGTATTATAAGTATGTAAAGAATTATTATATCTATGAATAATAAGTTTGTTCTTACTTGAAATCACCTATGGGAACTTGGATATGTAAGTGGTGCTACATGTTTAATAAAAATATGGTAATTTGTTAAATATGTGATTTATTTGAACATTAATCAAAGAAGAAGAGTGAGTGTCCTCAATTTTACGTAAAGTTGACATTGTTGTCAATACAGTCCGCCCTCTCACCCCGAGCTGCGCCCTTCGTGCTTCCTGCAACATCGTTATGTGAGCCAATCCATTCTACTTTCTTTTTTTTTAAATGAGATGATATATTTTTTAAAGATTTTATTTATTTATTTTTAGAGAGGGGAAGGGAGAGAGAAAATAGAGAGAGAAGCATTAATGTGTTGCTTCTTGCGCACCCCCTACAGGGGACCTGGCCCATAACCCAGGCATGTGCTCTAGGGGATGGAACTGATGACCCTTTGACTTGTAGGCTGGCACTCAGTCCATTGAGCCACAGCAGCCAGGGCCCATTCTCCTTTCTAAATGAGGCACTACACACAGGCTTTCTCACTGGCAAGCCTGTCTGATTCAAGCTTACTCATGTAAACTTGTGTCAGAAAGTCCTCCAATATTTCACACACAGTTAGGAAAATTTAGACATCACTCTTCTTTGTTCCCTTTCCCCGTCCTGCTCCCACTACCTATGAAGGACGGTGCCCTTATCAGGGCTCATCTTCCCCCATCCTCCCAGGCAAACCACCTGGTAGTTGGGTAATGAAACCTTTAACTACCTTAAGCTGGTTCCAGTGACATCACATTGCTATTCAAGAGTGCCAGTGGTTCTCAAGACCTATATCAAATAAAGTCAAAAAGCACCATTCTTTCACTCAGATTCCTTCATCAGTCTGCCCCTGATCTAATTTGACATTTTATCTCCTGTAACCAGATATGGTCACTTTCTTCTTGCCAGAGTGGTCTCTCCACTCTCCCCCGTAAGTACCACAATTTATGACCTTCGGCCTTTGCTTTGAGGCTTCTCCTCCCTGTCCCATACCTCCCAAAGGCCCCCGTATGTTAGGGCCCTTCTTGTCCTGCTTTCTCCAGGTAAACCTCCATGGCTTACACTCACCTTTCCGCAAGGTCCTCTGGCTCTTACTCTCTGGGTTACTTCTTTGGCAATGCCTTTGTGAACTTCCGTGTACTGTACTAAACTCTAAAACATATGCTAGACTTTTCTCTCAGATAAAATAATGCATTTCTGGAGAACAGAAATTGTGATTTAACTTTTATTTTTACATACTACTCGGTACCTGACACGTCATAAGGCACATAGAGGCTGTCTGTCATCAAATACTTGTTGGATCACTGTCTCATGAGTGAGTGAGTGCCTGAGTGAGTGCCTTAGTGTGTGAATAAATGAATCAACTAGGGTTTACACAAATAAACATACAAATGAATGAATGAATTGTCCCCTAGCCCCTAACACATGGGGGCTTGTCCGGGGCCAAACCAGAAGGGTCAAAACCAGCGAGTGCGCAGAGACCATGGCAGGGGTACAAGATCGGTCTGGCAGGTTAAAGGAGGGAGAGAGGTAGAGGGAGTTTGAAGCCAGCCCCCCACCCCCTGCCACACCCCCGTGCATCTGGAGAGTGCCTCCTCCTGCCCTAAGTGTGCGGAGCTCACTCTCATTCATCATGCCAGGCATAACTAACTACAAACTGAATTGTGTCCCCATTAGTATCTGTTCGTCTTCCTAAATCCTTCCTGAAGAAGAGGGTATTTGCTCCTGAGATTCCCACGTGGCCCTCACGCGGCCCTCTGGACTTGTGGAACTACATCTTTGTAAACAGCTCTTCCGATGAAGGAAGGAAAATTAAGGGATTCCTCCCTTCGAATGGAATGACCGATGAAATGATCACATCACCATTATCTCTTACAAATCTTCCCTATGGTCTAATAATTCCCATTTAAGACCTGATAAGCACAAGCAAGAAGCATGTAGTCCATTTTCTTTTAAATGGGAACTGCCAGCTCACGTCTGTGGGCTGGCAGAAAACGCACATATCTCACACAGGTGTGATGCTGCGACATTCTAAATGAGGCCCATTGAGTGTAATATTGGTGGGGAGAAACCTAAATATAAAACATTATGTGATATAATCGACACAGAGGAAAGAATCAGGGACCTGGCCAGCCCAAGCAAAGCCTCAAAGAATCCGAAAGAGCAATTTAATTTTGAACTACATGGCTTTTATGAATTCTATTGATACATGGAATACAGAGTGTGGAAATAACAAGTGACGTCAGCTCCTAGAATAAGGAGGAACACTTTTATCCATTATCTATGCCCGATTTCCAGATTTCTGAGTGAAAAGTGAGCAAGTATACACCCTCAGAAGGGAAGCCCAGCACAGTGGAATGTTCGGGCATTGGCGCGGGGTGGACCATGCGGTAGGCCAGAATATATGGAGATCTAATAAGGAAGGAAAGGGGTGAGGATGAAAAACAGAGAATTCCTCTTGCTTCTCTGAGGGCACAGAGCTCCAGGGGCTGGGGAAATTAAGTTAGAGGCCTTCTGGGGAAACTTCGTCATGCTTGCCTTTTCCACACTTCCCTGGGAAACGTTCGTCACAGGTAGATGTGACATATAAACGCATCATATGAAACCCATGCACTGGCCACAACTAAAGGACCTGAAATGGGAGGCTGACCCCATGCTAGCTTTCTAAACGTGACTAGGTGGCCATGTCCACAATCCATGCCCAGCGGCACAGAGCTGGAAGCGATTGGCTGATTCAGTCCTTTCTCTTGGGTAGTGTTAATTTGAGATAGAGTCTTTGGGTCTATAAGAGCAAGCTGAAGAGGAGAGCAAGAAGCTGAGTTTCTCTACCATAGCATAGTAGGGAAGCAAGGGATAGAAAGATAGCAGCTGCTGAGGGAACGATATGACCCCTTTGCTACAGTTGCATTGTTTCTTAAAGGACATCGCAGCCTTAGTGGAGTGGGGCTCTTTGACGCATCCTGAGTGAGTCTCCTTTTCCACTGGCAGTGCCAACACACATACTACTACATAGTTATTCCCCACCTGGGGTCTTTGGGATGTGCACAGGCTGTTCAAGCAGTACTTGTGCTTAGTTCAGCCTCAGATTAAAAAAAGCAGCCCCAGCACCCGAAGGGTGTGCCCTTCATTGGTGGGAGGCATATAAGTTCCTTGGACACCAGGGTAAGAGTGTCTTATCCTATGTAGCACTGCCTGGCACATAGTAGGACTTCAACAGATATTTTCAATAAACAAGTTGGTTAAAAAATTTTCCTTGCAATATCTTCCGTCTTCCACTCTATCGGTTTAGAAAACTACGACTCAACCCTGCCGTCTTTCTCACAGCTGGCTGACGGCTGTGAAAGGTGAGTCCACAGGCAGGGCAGATGGAAGGGTGTCTTAGGGAAGTTACCAGGCTTCATTCTGGCAGGACAGTTACCTGAGTTTCTAAATGTCTTGTACAGATCCAGCCTCTGTGGGCAGAAGATACAGAGATCTTGGCAGCGGTTGGAAGAGGGACTGGGAAAAGCCAGGTTGCTCTGGGCAAGTTTACCCTTTTTCCTTTCTTTCCTCTCTCCACTTCCCTCTTACTCTTGCTCCCTACTCCTTTAAATGTTCTTGCTCTTGAGCTAAGAAAATGAAACATCATCTAACCAATGACAAAGTCACACTTATTCTTTTTTTCCACCAAATACTTTACAATTCTTTTTTTTTTTTTAATTCTGGACATGAAAATTTCCTTGGAAATGCTAAATGCATTACTATTGAAGTATAGCATATTAAAAGACCACATCTCCTTCTGTGGTCCTCCTTGTCGACGGAAGTCTCGTCACACTGACCTCTTCGCCGTTCCTCAAACCAACAGACATGCTCCCAGCTCAGGGTCTTTGCACTTGCTCTTTCTCTGCCTGGAACTTTTTTTTTCTCCCAGATATCCTCATCGTTCAATTTCTCTTCTCTTTGAGGCCTTTATGAAACTGTCACTTTCTCAGTAAGCCTGCCTTGATTTCTTCCTTCCTTCCTTCTTCACCTCCCTTACTTCATTTTTCTCCATGGTGTTTTACCTATCTTGTTTAGTGTCTGTCTTCCACGATAGATTGTAAGCTCCTTGAGGGCCAGAATCTTTGCCTGTTTAGTTTCCTGTTCTTACCCAGCATCTAGAATAGCGCCTTCTCTCAGTGAATACTTGCTGAATTTCACAGTGAACGCGCAATGTTGTGAGGTGCAGAAACACCAGAGCTTACTTCCCATTGTGCCTTGGCATGCTCCCAGTGACTGACTCGGATCTCAGGCCCCACTCAATCTACTGTCAGGTGGGAACAGTAACGTGTCACTGGGTAACCAGAGGATGGCTACATGGTGTCAAGGGCCACATGCAGTCTCTCAAATGGCTCATTACAAGTGATTGTATTTGCTCCTATGAAATGAGATCAGAACTGAGTAGAGAGTTTGTCCAAAAAGAGTTAAGTGATCAGCTGTGTTCCAAAGACTTAGCAATACAGTTTAATACAAATTTTATAAAACGTGGTGGGGAGGTGAATGGTAGCAATGACAGAAGACATCATCATTTCATGTTTGAGTCCTAACGAAGTCCCTTCAGGCCGTTGTTACCCAGGACCAAAGAGAGAACCTAGAGAGATAAAAGACCAAAGTTACCAGCGCCACTTCAATGTCGCCATGTTATCATGAGGAAAGTAAAAAGGGGAAGTTAGATAGTTCGTTTGATTTTCTACTGGGCTGAAAGTCTTCACCTTCATCTCTTTGTCTGGACGAAAATGTAATACATGTGATATAATGTTCAAGCTATCCCTCTACCATCAAACTTAGGTTAATGATGAGCAGAATGAGAGAGATCTGAGAAAGGAGAATAATCGTTAATGTTTCTTTAGACTACCCACCTAGCAAAGGCAGCAGAGCACTTCCCTGAGGAACCAGCGTTTGAAATGGCCAAAGGGCGCCTGCCATAATTCTCACTATGACAACGCAAAATCTGTGATCCTGGAGACCCAAGTGTTGAAAGCTTAGATGGAGGTGTGCTGGTTTAATGGCTCGGGCTTTCTCCTACAACTGGGCCACGACTGACCCACACATTTGCATTCTTAATGCAGCACGAGTTTCTTTAGATTGTTTTCTTCCTGTAAAACCAGGCGCTCTCATGCGACCGCAGGGCAGCGTGCCCACCTTGCATGGGATCTGAGGAGCATCTCATCAGGCCTAATTCGGGGCTCCTCCTCTGCACGTTTGTGAGATGCTTTACACCTGAATATGTACCTGGCATCTAGAGGATTTGGGTCACGGTTAACTTGCAGCTCGCACTTTCTCTGCTGTAAGGTCCACCGGGTAGGGAGAGCTCTGAGATAGGGGGTGAATCACATGCTAACGTATTAGCAGAGGTGCCAACAGAGGCTACAGTCCAGTCACAGGAAGAAATGTGTCATTCCACGTGGCAACCTAGAGAGAAAAGAGGAACATTTTGAAGTAGATCAGCACTTCCAACTAGCAGAGGAGGCAAATTTGTCTCTTTCTTACACATAATATTTGCTCATTCAAAAAACATGTGGCTGAACAGCATCTCTGTGCCAGGCCTGCAGTAAAATACAGGGGGTGCCACGATGAGCAGGGGCAGCAGCCGCTTGCAAGACGAACAGTCTGGTGACCGTCGAGGGCACCGTGTATGAAGGTACCCGGGAGATTCCTTCAGAGGCGCTGAAGCAAGTTAGGAGAGCGAAGTGGTGTAAAAGGTATTTGGCCCGTGTCAGGGTGGTAGCTATAGGGGACAAGAATATACCACGTTTAAGAAAATTTAAATAAAAAAGGGAAGGAAAGGCATAAGACAAAACTTTGTAGTTCAGGTTCTGACATAAAGAAACTGAGAGCTAAATGTAGAAAGAGCAATTTTTTTCCCCAAATTCCGTAACTCCAAAAATTAAAATCACTGAAGTAATAGCTATTCGACTTCATCTATTATCTTAAAGGTGGATTTTTTAAAACTAAAGTGGAAAATTTTCTTCTTTCTGAAGACCTCTCCTGATAGTGATGATGGCAGTAAGAGGATCTGGATAGTTTAAAGGTCCCCAAATTTCTATCAGAATTTCCCACTCCTTATCCCCTAAACATTGTATGGAAATAGACCTTAGTCTCCTAAAGACAACTTTGCAAACATAGCTTCAAGGTAAGTCTCCTGGCTCCGCCCCCACCCCCACCCCATCTTTTATCACCAGACTGTGGCGCCCAGGGCCCCTCCCGCATGGAAATCCTGGTGGTGGCGAACACTGGACCGTGCCTTACCTGGAGCACGGAAGTGGTGGTTTTGTGAGCAGTAAAGGGGAACTATGCTGAGGTGAATAGTGTCCCCCCCCAAAATTCACATCCAGTTGAAACCTTAGAATATGATATTATTTGGAAATAGGGTTTTTGAAGAGGTTGGTATTTAAGATAAGAACATACTGGATCAGGGTGGGTCCTAAATTCAATGACAGGAGTGCTTATAAAAAGCCATGTGGAGACCCAGACACACAGGGAAGAAGGCCGCACGAAGATGGAGGCAGAGACTGGAGTTACGCTGTCAGAGGTCAAGGAACACCAGAGGCTGGAGAAGGCGAGGAAGGGTTGTCTCTAAGAAACTTTGAAGGGATCATGACCCTACTGACACCTTGATTTCAGACTTCTGGCCCCTGAACTGAGAGAGAATAAATTTCTGTTATTTTAAGCCACCCCATTAGTGGTACTTGGTTACATTGCCCGAGGGAAACTAATATAGGAGTCATGAGAGGTATTGTGGTCACAAGCCAAAAGCAGTGGAAGGAAGGAAGGAAGGAAGGAAGGAAGGAAGGAAGGAAGGAAGGAAGGAAGGAAGGAAGGGAGGGAGGGAGGGAGGAAGACAGATGGATCAGTCAATCAGTGGGATGCCTGTGCTCCATCTCCACTGATGCAGTGAAGCCCAGAAGTAGACCCAGGCCCGCAAGACTAAGGACCATTCAAATTGGCCCACTAAAATCAGCACTGCAGGCTGTGAATGAGGGAGGAGGAGTTGCCCTGGGCCTCTCCAGGCCTGTTGTGGGGCTAGAACAAGTTCTCTGGAGTCTCGGAAAAGATGTCCAGTTGATAGTCTTTGAAATCACCCACAAACACCCCAGCGTAAAAGTGTAATACAGATTTGGGTTTGAATTCCCACTTCAGAAATTACTGTGAGAATCTTAGGCAAGTACTTATTCTCTTTGACTCCTGGATTCTCTTGTCTGAAAAAACAGGACTAAAAACCACCAAAACCCTGAACTCTTATAATCCAAGTGTTTAACATTAAAACATGCAAGAACATTCATTCTCCAAATTGCAGAACTGCTCTAACTAGAATCACCGTCTGTCCCAGTCCGTCCCAGATAGTCCTAGCTTCAGCTATTATCCCAATGCAATTATCGACAGCTCCCCTCTCATTCACAAAAACTGTCCCAACTTGACCATGAATTATATGGTCACCCAAGTTTTAAGAAACTCTCATGCATACAGCAGACAAAAAGTTGTGTTGCCTACCTGAGTCTGGGCTTGAGGATGTGGAATGTACCACAGTCACATCTCAGCTATCACCCCAGCAGATGGCATTTTCTGTTATTTGCATTCATTGTGTATCATATTATTAACATATATGCATATTGTTTATTTTCATTACAGTTCATTTCAATGGAGGACAATATAGTATATATATAATACTGTATAGTATTGTGTGTCAGACACAAAATACCCACTGATGTGTTTAATAATTAAATAAGTGCCCTGGCTGGTGTGGCTCAGTGGATTGAGTGCCAGCCTGCGAACCAAAGGGTCGCCAGTTCAATTCCCGGTCAGGGCACATGCCTGTTTTGCAGGCACGGTCGCCAGTAGGGGGCGCATGAGAGGCAACCACACATCGTTGCTTCTCTCTCCATCCCTTCCCCTCTCTAGAAATAAATGAGTAAAATCTTTTTTAAAATTTGATGAGTGGTATTCTTAAAGCTTTATATGGTGCAGAAATCCTCAATGGATTGTTACACAGATGTGTAAGATATTTGGGGATATTTGGAGCAGACTGACTGCAATTTTTGGATAAGCCTGGAACTCATAATTTTTTAATATTTAAAATAATGGAATATGGTCTCTCTCATTCTCTACCTGACACATTTTCAGAAGCAAACTAAATCGATAACGAGGAGTCCTTACCTCACTGGTTGCAAAAAGTAACTAGGATGTGTACGTGTAAAGCATGCGGCACTCAGTGGAGGCCCCGTCCCCTGCACTGGAAATAAAAGCATTCTGTAGGCGAGCAGAAAGTTCAGCCCCCAAGCTCAGTGGTGCAAGAACGATAACTTCCTTTATTTACACCTTCAGTGCCCACTGAGACTGAGTGACAGATATTTCATGTCACTTGGAGGGAGCCTCCAGCCTTCCCTAAGATTGTGAAAGGACATTCTGGGGTGCTCCTGTCATGCCAGGGCACTGGGTGTGGGGGCCCACTGGGTGCTCAGTCACCAGACCACACAGAGTTGGTGGTTCTTAACCTCTCTTGCTGACTCCCGCTGCTGCTGGGCCCACTTGGGGTACAGGGCTGTCCCGCACAGCCTCTGTCATCCCTGCCTCCTCCTACTCTCTTAGTCTCCAGGTGCTGCTGTTACAAACTACCAGAGGCTTAAAACAACACAAATATATAATTTTACAGTTGGTCAGAAGTCCAACTAAAATCAAGGTGTCGGCAGGACCGGTTCCTCCTGGAGGCTCTAGGAGAAAATCCGGTTACCTGCTTTGCCGCCTCTGGAAGGTCACCTGCACTCCTGAACTTGGGCCATGTCCTCCACCTTCAGAGCCAGCAGTGAAAGATCATCACACCTTTTCACTGATTCTGCTAACCTGCCTCCCTCTTGTGAGGCCCCTGTGGTTACATTGTATCTGCCTGGGTATTCCAAGATAATTTTTCCCATCTCAAGATCCATAACTTAATCCTATCTGCAAAGACCTTTATGTGATGTAAGGTAACAATCCACAGATTTCGAGATTAGGATGTGTAAATTTAGGGGGAGGCATTATTCCGACAAGCACACCCACACAATTTTCCCTCCCGGGGCCGCACAGCCTCCCAGGTGATCTGACAAGGCAGGGCACAGTCCCCTCTCCTCTGGGACCCACAGTCCTCTCTGTGTTCACACCCAGGTACCCATGTTTGCTCTCTGCATCCCCACCCTCGCCCATGAGAACTTTTATCCAAGTTTCAAGTTAAAAGAAGAGCCCCTCCCTCACCCAAACATTTTGTTCAAACCCAGAATCTTTTAAGCTCCCCTAAATATTTGGGCTTTGGAAGCATACAGTAATTTGTCCTGTGCTTCTGCTTTTTGGCCAGTCACCCCCTTTTCCTGAGGTTGCGGACCAGAGCCAACCATCTGATTAAAAGGAGGGAGGGGAAAGGGAGAAATTGAGAAAAGTCCATAAATTAATATCTCAAAGTGTTATCCAGTCACTTTTGCAAAAGAACATAGGCTCTTCTGAGGGATAAACACAGAGGCGGGTGAGGGAGGGCTGCCCGAGGAAACCAGCCTGAGGTCGGCTCCTGAGACCCTCTCTCCAACGGATGTCCTCTCCGCCTTATTTCTACTGCAGTCATCACCTCACTTGGCTCTGGGAGCACCCCTTCTCTCCTTCAGAACATTGGCCCACATGTGCACAGAACCTTTGGTCATGTTTCCCTTGCACACCTGAGACAGGCTGGCACTTTCATAAAGAGCTGTACTCAGTACTACGACAAAAAGGAAATAGCTACAAAATACAAAAAGCATAGAAAGTATGACTCCCTCAGGCGACTGTCTGATCACACTAATTAATACCCTCTGGCCAGGGGAGCCGTTACAGCCAGCTAAGAAGAGTCTCTCTTTCTCTCTTTAGCCCCACCCCTATGGCCACCCCCATCCTCACCTTTCGCACCAGAGCAGGTGCCCCATTATTCTTTGACAGAGGGCAGCAAACCAGGCAACTCCTCTTCTTCCTGGTCTAAGTTAAATAGAAATCCATGTTCCCAACTCTGCCATCCAGCCCACCACTCGGCCCTGGTTCCTCATTTGAAGGGCACCCCAGACTGAAGACAGTGCCACAGTCATTGGCGAGTCGATGATCTCACCACCTGTGGCAAACTCTCTGTCCCATCCATAGGTAAGGCTGGCCCCCATCACACACGTGCACAGAACTCCACAATATAAAAACACCTCAAGAATGTGTAACTGTGTTTTCCCCACAAACTCGCACATTTATGGAGCAGGAATATAAATTTTTCCAAAGGAGCAACTGTAGAATTCTAGGGGAAAAAGCATCATTTACAGGTTTAAAATGGAAATACAAAAGCAAACCAATATTTAAAAATGGGCAAAGGCCTTAGACATTTCCCCAGAGAAGATATACAAATGGCCCACGAGCACATGAAAAGATATTCAATATTATTAGTCATTATGGAAATTCAAATCAAAACTACAGTAAGATGCCCCTCCACATCCACTTGGATGGCTATAATTTAAAAAACACACACAGAGGGAAAAAAATAACAACTGTCAGTGAGGATGTGGACAAATTAGAACCTTCATACATTTCTGATGGGAATGTAAAGTGGTGCAGCCGCTGTGGAATATAGTTTGGCAGTTCCTCAAAAAGTTAATCATGGAATCATCATGTGACCCATAATTTCCACTCCTAGATATATACACAGGAGAATTGAAAACATATGCCCACACGAATATCTGTACATGAACATTCGTAGCAGCATTATTCATAATGGCCAAAAATGGAAAACAATCCACATATCCATTAGCAATAATTAACATTATTTGAACAAATGTCCAAATGTTCTTAGCAGCACTGTTGACAAAAACCAAAAAGTGGCAACAATCCAAATATCCATCAATGGATAAAGAAATTGTAGTATATTCATAAAAGGCAACATTCCTCATGCATGAAAAGGAATAAAGTACTGACGCATGCTACAACATGGATGAACCTCAAAAACATTATGCTAAGTGAAAGAGGCCAGACACAAAAGGTCACCTGCTGTATAACTTCGCTTACGTGAAATACCCAGAAGAGGCAAACCCGCAGAGACAGAAAGCAGATTCGAAGCGACTGCTTAATGGGTATGAATTTTTCTTCTGGAGTGATAAAAATGTTTTGAAACTAGATAGGGGTGATGATTGTGCAATATTATGAATGCACTAAATGCTACCAAATTGTACACTTAGTACAAAATCGTTAATTTTGTAGAATATATAAATATTCTATTGTGTATATGTACACAGTGGAATATTATTTGGCCATAAAAAGGGGAGACCCTATCACCTGTGACAACATGGATAGATGTCGAGGGCATTACACTGAGTGAAAAAAGTCAGAGAAAGACAAACACTGTATGCTTTCACTTATATGTGGAACCTTAAAAAGAAAAAAATAAGCTCATAGATATTGAGAACAGATTGGTGGTTGCCAGAGGCGGGAGTTGAGAGGTGGACAAAATGGGTAAATGGGGTAAAAAGGTACAAAGCCCGTTATAAAATAAATAAGTCATGGGGATACGAGCAAACAAAAAAATAAAATAAAATTATTAATCTTATGCTATGTGAATTTAATGTTTTTTTTTAAAAGGGAAAAAGAAATACAGCACTAGGAGTAAGAGGACCAGAGATGGAGGCCTGATTTTGATACTTCTTAGCCATTTATTTCACTATGAGCAAGTAACTTAAACTCCTCTGAGCCTCAGTTTCCCCATTGGTAAAGTGAAAAAAATCATACTTGTACCACCTACTTGATAGGGTTATTGTTATTGTTATTGGAACAAAATGAGATGTTTTTTATGGCATTTTTATATCAGGTAGCAGTGATATAAGATGCTAGGTAGTATTGCTTTGAGGTCATAGTCATTAAAACGCCTACTCAGCAAGAAAACCCAGAGCTTCCTTTCATACTTTTATAAGATCCAAGTTGCAGTAAATGTACTCACAACAGTCTGTTCTTAATTAATTTATATGTTGCAAGCAAAGGATTAAAACAGACCATTCTTATCCAAATAAGTAGGCAACATCTTAAGAATTTACAATAGCAAGTCTCATTGCAGAAGTGACCGCAGGGGAGGAAGGTAAAACACACATCACAAATCCTTTACAGACAGGTGATGGGAATGTGGCTCATTTTATATGCCCAACGAGCGCGAACTACTTGTGCTATGTCAGTCTTCCTTGGAGGAGGTTTTCATAATATTTTCAACAGAGTAATGATAAAAATAAGGGAGAGGTAGTAAAAACATGTTTAGTTTAAGAAAACATAAATAGGAGTTATCTGGTGGTTGCAATGACTTAATGTTATTTGCCCTGTTAGTAAAAAATGTCCTCGCCCAAATTTTAATCTGGCTTCAGTCTAGTTCAGATCAGGATGATGAGATGTTCTTCTTAAAAATACGAAATAACACAAAATTCGTCCATGTATTAAAGGAGTTAAGAAATACTACCAAAAGATCAAAAGATCTCTCTCTTCTTCCACTTCTTTCTTTCATACCATAAGCAGTCCCATAGGAATTTGGTAATAAACAAGGGAAGTCTGATGAAATCATTGGGATTTATATAGCATATTTACATGGCTGGTAAATTGTTACTCTTCTCTGATTTTATATCTCTATATTAACTCCTCAAAATATGCTGGCTGAAATTTCTTAAAACATTTTAAAACTAAAATACAAGACAGTTGAAGGTTTTATAGGATTTCGCAAATAATCTGGACTATTTAAACATAACTAGTTTTTCTCTAGAATGTCATAGTCATTTCATACCACTGACTCTCTAACAATAAAAGCCAGTAGGAAAATTATTCATTATCCACGATTTTGTCATTCACAATAAAATCCTCTAACACAAACTAGACTTACGCAGTTGTTATGAGTTTAGGCAAAATTATAATAGGTCTGTCTAGCCGGAATATATGCTTTTATTGTGAAACTGGTTTAGTTTTATTACTAAACACACTCAATGTGTCTAGCAGTGAATGCTTTGGTGCTCCAAATTCTGTAATCCCATCATAATAATTCTGCAATTGTGATCGGGGCCCAACATAGGTGGTTCTGAAAGGTCCATTGTAATTCCAAGTAACCAAGGATGCCTCATAAACTCCACATTTTGAGCTTCTATATATTGAGTTACATATACGAATGGTTCATTTTCTCACTTTTACTTTATCTAAGACATGTATGTACCAAGAAAGATTGCTGACTAGCATGACACAGTAAGCTGATACATTTCCCAAAAGAGTTTAACATTGTAGTTAGGAATATAAGTAAATATAACAATTCTGTATAGTTTGCAGCCCCTTATTACTGCTTTCAAGTTCTACACATCAGCCACCTGAATTGTGAACAGAAAAGAGCAAACAGTCCTGGGTGCTCATGAGGTACTAGAGTCTACCCCAGACACACACCCCATCTCATTTTCCTCCCACCAAAATCTTGAGAAGAAGGTTTTACTATCACTTCCTTTTTAGAGATTAAGATATTGGAGCTCAGAGAGGTTAAGTAAATTGTCTGAGCTAATAGGTCAAATTTAGGCTCAAACCCAGGGCTTTTTTTTTTTGGACCCTAAGGATGAGGCTTACACACCCAAGTTAATGAGTTAATTAAGAACCTAGCCCCCTGACACCTAGCAAGCCTCCTGGGTGTTGAGAAGAAAAAGCTGGAACCAAACGTGCTCTCATAATAAGTGTTTCCTAAGTACCTGCTTCATGCCTGGCACTGTTTGGGGTGAATGACACAGACGCAGTCCCCACCTTCAGAGTTTACACTCTACAAGTGAGTGAAGACACTGAGCCATTGCGGCTCAAAAGAACTATGGCAGTGGCAGTGATAACATGCCATAGGATAAGGGCCTCTGGCTCCCAAGCAGACGACCAGGATTCTGGGGAAGGGAAAAAATAAATCGTGTAACTGTGTCAAACATAATAAATGTAACGTGAGAACTTTGATTGATTTAACTGAGTTAAATCATTCAATGGTTAAGTTAACCATTAATAGAGGACCAACTAAGTGCAAGGCACCACGCTGGGCCCTTCTTTTCAGAAGGTATTCCCATATTTCATATGCCTCCTGTTTCCTACATACAGGCATCTCCTAAGAGAAAGCTGTCCTGCCATGGAAAGATCACAGGTGTGTATTAAAGGTCTCACTGGCTATTCTAAAAGTGGTATGAGGATGGGAGTCTCTTCCATGTGGGGAGCCTGGTTGGACTTGACGACACAGGGGCGGGTGCTCCAGGCCCGACTGCACGCAGGCAATGACCACAGAATCGGGGCATTCAGACCGTGTCTCCCTCCGATGCATCTAACCGTGGAAACTCAATCAGGTCCAGAAATGAATCAATTTCCTTTGCCTGTGTCCTTAAATTTGATGAATAGAGCCTTTGCTTAGAGCTACTGAAGCTGCTATTCATCTCAGTTAGCTGCTAAATAAAACGTTGTTCTTGGATGTAATTCTGGCGAATATGACTTTGGAGATTTTTCATTTAACTATGTAAGTCCAAATTATTCCCCAAGTGATTCTACATTTGAGCTATTTTGTTCCACACGCTCCATATTTTTTTCCATGTCAGAGACTAGGAATCTGGTTGGACCAGGTTTGCTTGTAACCCGCGAAGAGGGCAAATTTGAGTACAAGGGCAAATTCTTTGTGATTAAACAGCTAAATTCATCCTCATTATGATTTACTTTTCTCTTCAATGCAATTTGATAATCCAGAAACCGTTTTGGACCTTTGATGAAGACAAAGTTTAAATAAACAAATAAGCTCTGTCTGGTGAGAGAATCACAATTTGGACTTGAAATAAAGGGTCTAGTTGAATCTTCTTCATAGCTCAGGATGCCGAGGTGTCCTGTGGGTAAGGACTTGCCCACTGTCATGTAACAGTAGCCATGGACTGCCTGCCACTGCCAGCGCCTACAGCCTTCTGAGGACCGTGCGTGGAATCTAGCTTTGTCTCAGCTTTCTCCACTCCAGCTTTAGAATTTGGTTTCCTGCGCTGGCTAAGATGCCTCCTGTTCATCTGCCTTCCAATTTACAGGGTGTTGTTCTTATCTCCTACTGTATCCACCCGCTCCATGAGTTTATCTTTTAAATCTCTTTACTGTAGCTTTCACGAGGTTTCAGGACGGAGCAAAATTAGACAAATGTGTTTAATCAGTGATGTCATCTAGAAAGCTCTATTGCGTTTTTTCTATTCCATTATAAACATTTGTGTTAGTTGTAGGGAGTATGTAACTCAAGATTATATGATAAATAGAACTAAGATACTTATATAAAAATCCACCTTAATCAGCTAAAGTAACTTATCAGATAAAACCATGAGGTAATGACCAGAGGTTCAGAATTTTAAAAGAAAAAGTGGTTGGAAAAAGGAGGGAAAGAGGAAAAATTTTCATTGATGTGCATGATGTTGTAAGTTTTAATGTTAAACAGAGAAAATAGAAATAACTACAAAAAAAAAGGTAAATGTTGACTAATTCCCCTTAAATGGTAGCTGAACAATAAGGGGAGAAAAAATTCCAGAAAAAACTTAACATTGATATGTGTAGCAATAATTGACATTTTATTGAGCATTTGATATAAACAAACCTGATCATATGCATTTTATATAAAACAACCAAAGTCAGTGTAATATTTTAGAAGCCCATTCATCTGTAAATTTCTGTAGACAGCTGAAATCTACTGCAATCTGTAGTCATGCAGTTAGCACGTGTGTCTTCTCATGTGGACAAATGAAAGGAGATGGTCATTCAAAGCAATGATTTTTTCAGTGCCTGTTTATTGAAGAAGTAGGAATTAAAACACTGAAAGTGCCAAACAAAGGACATATCCTGTAACATCCTGCATTTCCTCTTAGATCTCTAAGTTTCACAAAAAAAGACCTGCCCAAGAGTCAGTGTCAGACGCCCAGGCCACAGGGCATGGAAAACAGCATCTCAGACTTGGCTAGAAGAATTTGGGTAAGAGGAAAGAGTGTGTTAAAAAAAATCTTCAGTCGAATAGATTGCTCTTAGTACCCAAAACTTTTTACCAAAAGCACGTTGATTGCATTGTTACAGGTAAAGAGGACGAACGGGAAGCCCTAAGGCATGACGTTCTCAAAGTGTGGGCATTCTCCCTTCAGGGTGATGAAGCTGATGCCAGGAATGATGTCAAGTGATCTCCCTTTGATGGCCAACTGCCTGGGCTTGTCCCAAGGTGGATGCCATGGGGACTGAGTTGTGGCTCATCGTGCCACCTAGACAAGCAAGCTGTTTTGCAACAGTACCCTCCCTCACCCCGAGAGGCTTACTCCCCTCCAAGACACGCTCACACCCAGCCCCCCAGCCCCCGTCAGTCAGAGAAAGGCCTGGTCCTTAACAGTTCTTCTGGACAGGGTTTGCCTCAACAAAAGCAGTAACGACTTTGGTTTGCTTTTGTTTCTTCCTATTGGTTCTACTTTATTTTGCTAGTAGAGATAAACTAAAGTAACACTGGGAATTAAAACTTTGTTTTTGATACACCGACGGACTGTGACAAATTACTTCTGATTCCCTTCACATCGCTAACCAAAACATACTCATGATCTGGCATTAGCTTATTCAGTACGCAAGTTACTTCATTCTTAAGGTAAGAGAGCCAAAGAAAAACCTCTACAAAAATCTCTCTGATATCTGGGTAGGAGATGCCATTTCCTCATGCCACAGGGGAAAAGGCTACCACGCGCATTTTAAGACATGTCCTGTGTACTGTGCCACTAAAAGTCAGCACACGCGAGCCTGTGGGGAGGGATGGGGTCTTCACAAACGGTTCCTCACTCAGCCAAATGCAGTCACGAAGCTCGATTTGGACTGGGTATCCTGGCTTTCCTTCTACAGCAAACTCGATCTGGCTCTTCAAATGTCAATTCTCTTGCTACTTTTGCTAAGACCTGAGGTCTCTGTGGGTCAGCTTTGTTGCTGGATTAGCCTATCCCTGACCCAACATTTGCAATTGGAAGCAGGTGTTTTATGGCCTCACTCCTATTCTCCCAGCATGACTTCTGCCTTTCCACTCTTATAATGGTGCGGGCAGGTAGGAATTGGAATCAAAGGGAAATGCCCTTGTAGCTACTCATGTAGAAGTTGGGCTGCTGTGATCCGGCGGGCTTTGTTTGCAGGGGCCACTCCTATGGTTGGGAGCACGTTATCACCTTGTATTGGGCAAGGTTTTTGATTGCAGACAGCAGAATCCATGTTAGCTAGTTTAAGCAGGGAAGAGTTTATTAAAAAGGTAGTAGGTACTTTACAGAACTTCTGGAAAGGTCAGAGAGCTGGGCTTGGTTGTTACTCAGCCCGTTTCAAAGCAGCAAGGAGAAAGGGCCAACTACTCCGTTGGACTATTCCGGTGAAACTTCCCTGCGACTGCCATCTGCCACGCCCTGGACACCAGGGACAGACTCCAAAATTTCCAGCAAAGCTGAACCAGGGAATCCAGGTGCCTCAGTCATTGCACTTGGCAAATCTGATCTTTCCCCATGGAGACACTGCTCACATTTGTCCTCTTGGCCCTGTAACCCCAAGCAGCATGTATTCCTCGTGAAAGTGAGGTCACATGTGGAGACTAGTACAAGAGAGTCTTGGGGAATGTAGTTCTAGCATTCCAGCCTTTTCTGTACAAGAAGGAAAACTAGAGGCAAGTTAGGAAGTGGGTTGAGTGAGGCACTAACAGTATCTTCCACCCGCTAAAGGGATAGGAATTCCCCACATAACTCATCTGGAATGAAGACGTTCCCACCTTTAGGCTTAGGTTCTAGGAGTCTAGACAGGAGGGTGTTTCTAGACAGTTGAGGGAAAACAGTGTCTGGCCAGAGAGGCAGAGTGGGAGCTAGATAAGGAGCTGATGAAGGAAATTCACTAGAATGGGTTGGTACTGAAGGCTTCTAAGGTAGCCACACCTAGGAGCCACTGTATCTGTTTCAGCAGTGTAGTTGCAAACAGTACAGACTCTCAAGCCAATAAACTGGGCTTGAGTCTTAGTTTCACCTTCTTTGCCGTGTGGTCTTGGGTTTGGGGTCTGTGTGTGTATGTGTGTCCGGCTTCCCCTGGGGACGATCTTGTGATCCATGCCAGGGTGGTGATAGTGATGAGAGAGAGGGAGCAGCAGCTCTTCCTCTATGAGATTTTCTCTCTGCTACTAACCTTGGAAGACTAGAGTATTCTTTTATTAAGAAAATGAACAGTTTTCATTATAGGGAGTCTATCTCTCTGCCTGAGGAACAATGGAACATTGGATGGCAAAGGATTCCCTTAAGGAAATAAGCTCCTACATCATAATTAGGGATTAAAGGATTGTGACAGTGTGTATCGGTTACCTATTAACTGCATAATGAATCACCCCAAGAACTTAGTGTCTTCAAGCAACAACAACTCATTACCTCTCGTACATTTGTGAGTTGACTGGGCAGCTCCGCTGGTCTTACCTTTGCCCCCTGACTCCGCTGCATGGGGCTGGCCGGCCGGCTGGGCCAGAGCTCTAAGTTTGTCTCCCTCGCGTGTCTGGCAGCTAGTGCTGGCGGTGGAGCCTGATGCAGGTCCAGGTGGCCTCTCAGTCTCCTGTAGACCAGACCTTACGTGGCAGTCTCGCTCAGAGCCCCAAAAAGTAAAGGCAGCGCTATGAGGCCAGCTGAGCCCGGAGGAATGCAAACCCCCTGAGTTCTGCCACACTCTCCTGGTCAAAGCACACAAGGCCAGCCCACATTCAAGGGGCGGAGAAATGAATACCCCCTCCAGATGAAATGAACACAAAGTCACATTACAAAAGAGAGCGCGCACTGGGGTGGGGTAGGGGTGAGATTTGTGGCCACTCAACAATTTACCATACACAGGTAAATTCAGAGCTGACATAATTATGCATTCGGTGATTACACAGAAATTCCACATTCAATACCCATCTTAAGGCAAACATAACCATCATTGTGACTAATAATTTCCCACAGTTTTTTTTTAAACTTCAGAAAAATTTGAAAAAAGCTTTACAATAACTTAGTCGAAGGAAGTCATTTTTAGCAACCTCTTGATGATGGAGTTAATAACCTCCTTGGTATTTTTTAACTGTAGCTTAAAAGTCACCCACTTATAACAAAATGGCACCTTTATAAAGCCCCTTCAAAGCACGAGAGTCTAGAATTCCAAGGCTTACATCAAGCCTTGAAGGACTTTATTGGGTCCTGTTATTGAAAACAGTTTTCAAGCTTCTCTGGCATGCCCCCTCACTGAACGGAAACCTTGGAGGCTTTTCAGAACCATTCTCATCAGCTTATGGTGTGCTCTTGGTAGAAAGAAAGGTATAAATCCCCTTTCTCCCCTATTTAAAAACTTCCATCTGGGCTTATGCTTGAAATCAGGCCAACTGTGGCCACCACTGCTGGGAAGTCCTCTGCTGGCTGCCTGGGGCACAGACCAGCTGTGAGGCGGAGAGGCAGCTGCCCCCCCTTCACTCCCTGGGGGAGGGAAGGCTGCCGCTGGTGGCAGAGCCAGGCCTGTGTGTTGGTATTCATTTCCCTAGACCTCAGCATTCTTATCTCTTAAGTGAGAGGCACTGGATTAAAGCCCTTGCTGTTCTGATATCACAAGATTCTAGAAGCGGGGCAGACGGGGCCAGGCATTTCTGCCCCCCGCATTCCTCCGGCCTGGCGGGCAGTCGAGCAGCACAGAGGAGGTGTGCTGAGGTTTAGAAGGAGCTGGTGTGACCTGAGAACAGGCCGGGGACCCAGGCTGCAGCCCGAGACACCGGTGAGTCTCCACAGCTCTTCCCGCCTGGCTGGGATTTTTTTTTTCTCCCTGCTACTTTTTCAAATTCAATTTTTAGTTGCTACATTTGAAAATTACTCTGTGGGATTTATAAGATTTGAAAATCTTTCCTTTTAAACAATTTTTTTGTTGCTGTTGTTCAAGGAGAGATAAGATTTAATGCTTTTTCATTTCTGTAAATCATCTTACATCTTCCAAAAACAGTTCTTAAACTCATAACTTACATATTATTATAAAAGACATCCCAGAGCATTATGTTATAAGAGACCCATACTTAGAGCTACATGTTTAAGGAGCAATTAAGAAAGTGGTTTTCCCTCCTAAAATAATGCAATACCTTGCCGGTATAGACAGACATGGAAACAGTGGCTTGCAGTTTATCTTATATTTGACTCTAATTTTATGGCCACAGATTAGCCCTAATACAGTGAATACAGGTTATATTTATAATAGCAGCATCTTTTCTTTCCAAGGAAAGCATGTAAACCTGGCGCACTAGTGTCCCAGCCATCTCAACCTGAAATCTCAGGGGGCTTTAGACTTTACCTTTCAATGGGAAAACAAACAAGCAAGCAAACAAAACAAAAGGACCCTTTTCTGTAACAATTTCAAATATGTGCTATAGGCTTTCTTTCTGAAGCAGTGCTCATAACCAGAAATCCTCCCAGCGACTGGCTTATCAGCTGATGGGGGAAAGATATTCACGGAGAAATCTACACAGACATTGCTAGCCCACGGCAAACACCCAACGCACAAAATGATAAGAATGCCAATGTTTAAAGGACCTGGAACTTTTTGAAACAGAGCCACACATGGATTTTGTCAATCTGATGTTTTAACGAGGAGATAGATGCCACCATTTGACTTGGCCAACTTTTTTCTTTTCCCTGGTGGGGGGATGTTTATTTCTGAGGATGCTAATTATAGCTCAAGTTGCAGCCAAGAAAAAACTGCCCTCTAGACTCTTGTTGCTACCAGCAATTGGACTCAGAGTTGGGTGTTTCTGTAAAACAATAATGCTGGATGTCTTTTAACGTCACTTAAAAATACTTACAATTTGAGCTTTCCCAAATTTCCAATTTTTTAAAGAAAAATCATTCAGGCAATTTCTATTACCAATGATGCAAATGTCACAGAAGTATATAAAGTTGTATTTCTCTCATCCACAACAGTAGGGTTTCCTTAAACACAATGAGACATTGTTATCAATGAATGAGAATCAGTTTGCATTTTACCTTTTAAATTAAGCATACTATATAGTATGACTCAGTCCCACAAAACATGTTTTCAAGTAGTTAAACATGCTCCTAGTAACTTCACAAATATTCCTTTGACTGTGGATTTATTATTTCAACTGTCTCTGGTAAGGGCATTTCATGTGCTTATAAATCTCTTTAGTTTCTTTTTGTGTTTTAGTACTTCATGTTAATGGATTCCATAACTGTTAGATAAAACACATCTATCAGCAAAGGCTTGGAAACAAACATTTATACCAAAACTGTTTAAAATTTGGCAGCCTTGGTGAATAGTAAATAACACTGACTGGGGGAGAACATAAAAATACAGATCAATTTAATAACATACTGTCTCCAAAGAATTTTTTAAGAAGGGTGACTGAGCTATCCAGGTAGACACACACAGCACTTGGATCAGTGCAGCACGAAACAGGAATCGTCGGGGTTTCATAGAACTAATTTTTAGCCCCTTTGCATACATAGATTTTCCTTAACTTTTGGAATATAATCAATGTTTAACCAATCTCCTACTTCACTCTACAAGAGCCATACTTACTTGCCACTTCTCATCATGCTTCCACGTTCCCTAAATTAACTATTCTGACCAATCATTTTGTTAACTAGTTGTGAAATTCCCATCATAATAGAACTTCATAGAAGCATGCACGTTAAAATTTCAGATGAACTTTCAGTCTTCAGTTTTATCTCTTTCTAACAATACCTACCTCAAAAATGTAAAGGGAATATTGTATGCAAGGTGCCATACAAGTAGTAGGAGCTCAACAAAAGTTAGATTTTCCTTCTGCAATCTTTCTCAGTGAGCCGAATCTCCCACGCCTTACTGTCTGGACACTGACTGAGATGCAACCAATGTCATGGTACATAACTTAAACCTTTCTCTCGTAGGCATCCTGCCTTTGAAGATTTTGAGGACAGGATCCACACATCTTCACATCTTCATTGTTGTATCCTGGTGCCCAGAGTGGGAAAGTGTCAATTCATGTCAGTGCAACCACTACTGCTCTGGTTGGTGAAGGAGCTCGGGGCGGGGGCGGGGGCGAGGTCAAGGGCCTTGAGCAGGGTCATCATCTGTCATTAAGAGTGTTGGCCGGTCTTGTCCAGGTGAGCAAATAAAAGCAAGATTACTTTTGAATTCCTTAAAGATTTTGTCACTGAAATTTTGGCAGGGGCATGCCATGGAGGGGAGAATATTTGGGTGACTAGGTCCAGAAAATCTTTCCCTGCACATTCAAGACAAAGGACAGTATGAAAGTCCTCGTAATTCCAAACCGACATCAAGGCCTAGCCAGGGGACCCTAGTGCCTCCTTATGCTCTAAGGGTACTGCATGCTCTCCACATCCTACTACTTGAAACAAATTTCCCAGGCAAAAACTCATCGTTCAAATAGCTAGCAATTAATAAAAGCTGTAGGTATTATTTGCTAACAGTGAATTTAATTTAACAGATGTATTTGAGCTAGTTAGATTGTAGTTTGAGGGGAAGGTAGTATTTGGTTCAACTAAGATTTTATTTCTATAAATGAGGTTAAAAAGTTAATAGTGAACAAGAAATCAAGGGTTTTGAAAGACACTGACATGTAGCTTTGAGAGACACAATTATTTTACAAGTAACAGAAATCTAAAAGTTTGCTCTGATAACTAGGGAAAAATTAAATATGATAAAATTATACTCTCCAACTTCCAGCCAAGAGGGAAGTTTTTGGTTGTCTTTCCTCACACAACAAAAGAAGGAGTTTATTAAAAAGGTAGTAGGTACTTATGGTAGGAAAAACAGACAATCTATAGTTATGATAAGAGATTTTAACATGCTTCTCTTGGTAACTCATAATGAGCCAATAAAAATTCAATAAGGATAGAGATATGAAAGGAAGGATTGACAAACTTGATCTAATGGGCATCCATATAATACTGAATCCAACATGGGCAGAATTCCAACGTCAATCAGGTCCAATGTCATAAAGCAAGTTTCTACATATTTTAAAAGAATGAGATAATAATGAGTATGTTGTCTTATCACAATACAACTAAGCTAGAAATCACTAACAAAAAGACCTTTTAAAAGGACATAGAGATGGTCTATAGAAAAAAGAAAAAATGCTCAACATCATTAGCAATCAGAGGATGCGAATTAAAACCACAATGAAATACTACTTCACACCTGTCAGAATGGCCGTCATTAATAAATCAACAAACAACAAGTGCTGGAGAGGATGTGGAGAATAGAGAACCCTAGTTCATCGTTGGTGGGAATGCAGGCTGGTGCAGCCACTGTGGAAAACAGTATGAAACTTCTTCACAAAATTAAAAATGGAACTGCCTTTTCATCCAGCGATTACACTTCTGGGATTATATCCAAAGAATACTGAAACACCCATTTCTGAAGAATATATGCACCCCTATGTTTGCAGCTGTTATTTACAATAGCCAAGGTCTGGAAACAGCCTAAGTGCCCATCAGTAGATGAGCGAACTGAAAAAACTGTGGTACATTTACACAATGGAATACCATGCAGCAGTAAAAAAGAAGGAATTTTTACCTTTTGCATGAGCATGGATGGAACTCAAGACTATTATGCTAAGTGAAATAAACCAGTTGGTGAAAGACAAGTACTATATGACCTCACTTATAACTGGAATCTAAGGAACAAAATTAAGTAAGAAGCAAAATAGAGTCAGAGGCACAGAAACAAGGAAGAGACTGACAGCTATAAGAAGGGAGGTGGGAACTGGTTGAAAGAAGGTGAAGGGATTAGACAAACAACAACAAAGTCTGTGCAGAAGGTATCCAGCCATGTAATATGAAAAATAGAGACACTTACTGAAGAAGATACAAGAAGTATTGTACGTAGGACAATGATGCCTCAGTCTCCTACAAAGTAGGCACCTTGGGACTTCACACAGTTCTCCCAGTCACCATCATCTGGCCTGTTATATTTTCCTGAATCTCATTGATGGTCTGAAATCTCTTCCCTTTCAAAGGTGATTTCAGTTTTGGGAAAAGCCAGAAGTTACAGGGTAACAAATATGGGCTGTAGGGTGGCTGAGTCACCTGGGTGATTTGATGTTTCACCAAAAATCTCTGCATGAGATGTGATGCACGAGCAGGCACATTGTCGTGATGGAGCTGTGGGCAATCACCAACTGCCCATAGCCTTCTGAATCATCTGAATAGTTTTCATGGAGCAATGTTTCTGCTTAATGCAAAATTTGATGCAGATTTGTCGCTCTACTCACGTAGTCATTTTGAATGTGATGGCCACACAGCACATGTGCTCATTCAACATCGTCCACCAGGCCCCACCGGCTAGCACAGTGAAGTCATCATTGTTCACACATGCACATTCCAGTCCACTCCCCTTGGCTGCCAGGTTACACTGATGTTGCGCAAACCGTTCTTGTTATATTAACAATGGCTGCACTTTTTCCAGGAAAACCTCGTCGTGTATGTATCACCCATGGACATGAACAGTGTGGGGACTGACTGTGGGAAAGGGGATCTAGGGGAATGGGGGGAAAAGGGGAAAAATTGGGACAACTCTAACAGCATACATTAAAACATTTTTAAAAGTCGTGTTTTGGAAATAAATTACTACACTTCTAAATAATACATGGATCTAAAAAGAAATTAAAGTGTAAATTAGAAAACATTTTTGGCTGAATGACAGTGAAAATAC
This sequence comes from Mormoops blainvillei, assembly GCA_004026545.1. Lineage (NCBI taxonomy): Eukaryota > Metazoa > Chordata > Mammalia > Chiroptera > Mormoopidae > Mormoops > Mormoops blainvillei. The sequence goes on along the minus strand of PVJD01001247.1, from coordinate 8,233 downwards.
TACAGATCAAAACTGTTGGGTAGCATTGTAAGCTGTGCTTATTAAGGGGAATTTTATTATTCCAATTGAGCAATACAAAAAGGGAAAGGCTGAAAACAATAAATTAAGAGTCTATTTCAAGTAGATAGAAAAAGAACAGTAAGTTAAACTCAAAGAAAATAGAAGGAAGAAAATAATAAAATTAAAACCATAAACTAATAAAATAAAATAAAATATATTATCTTCACCAGCTTCCTTGGTGCAGCTGTATAAGGAAAAAGAAAAACTAACCAATGTCAAGTATAAAAATATATGGGTCCTGTAAACCTATAAAATTATAAGAAGATATATTAAATAACTAAACTTTAAAAGATACATGAATTAAATTCCTCAAAAATACTATCTGTAAAAATTAACAGAATAGAAAATTTTAGTAATCCTTCCACTCTTTAAAAAGCTAAATTTATAGTCTATGACTTAACAGTAAAGAATACTCCAGGCCCAGATGGTTTTTAAGAAATGTTACAAGAAGAATTGATTGTAATTTTATGCAAACCCTTTCAAAGCACAGGAAAGACGGCTACCATTAGCCCACTCATGTTTGAAGGACCAGAATGACCCTGATATAAAGTGACAGGAAATTCCAAGAAAGAAAAATTTCAGACTGGTCTGACTTATGAATATAGATGCAAATATATAAAATATAAGATTAGGTAAAATATATAAAATACATAAAAATAAGATTTTGGTGATTAGCTTGGTCTGAACTGGAAAGCCAGAGCCATACTTTTCCTGGTGATTTTGTTTTTTACAAACTTCAGGAGAAATGCATTTTTCCCCCCAGGTTTTTGGTAAGTTGGTTAAAAAAAAAAATCTGACCTTATGCAGTAATATATTAAAAGGCCAATATATGTGCGTATTCCAGAATGCAGAGTTGGGTTAAAATTTGAAAATCAATGCAATTTACCGCATTAACAGAATAAGAAAATGCCATCTGATTATTTCAGTTGATTTCAACAGATAATGCAGATCAAGTTCATGATAAAAACTCTTAACAGACCAGGGCTAAAAAGAGATTTTCTTAAGCTGAAAAAAGACATCACCTCCCAAAAGAACCTTCAGTAAATACCAGATTTAGTGGTAAAATATTGAAAGCTTTCATTAGTTTCCTAGGGTTGCCATAAGAAAATATCATTAACTGGGTTGCTTAAAACAACAGAAATTTATTGTCTCACAGTTCCCGAGGCTAGCAGGGCCATGTTCTCTTTGCAGGCTTTCGGGGAGGACCCTTCCTCGCCTCTTCCTAGCTTCTGGTGGTTGCCAGCAATCTTTGATATCCTTGGTTTAAGGACACATCACTCAAATCTCTGGCTCCATCTTCCCATGGTGTTTTATTTTGTGTGTCTTTGTCTATCCTCTTTTTATAAGGATACCAGTCATATTGGAATAGGACATACTCTACTCTAGTATGACCTCATCTCAACTTGATTATATGTGTAAGATTCTATTTCCAAGTAGGGCCACATTCACAGATACTGAGGTTTGGGACTTCAGCACATCTTTTTGTGGGTCAAAATTTAACCACAAAACAAGGTCTCCCACTGTTGTGACTTCCTTTTGTACTAAAGGTCCTAACCAATGCAATAAGGTAAGAAAAAAGAGAAAAGATGTAGATTAGAAGGAAAGAAAACTCATTATTCATGGGCAATATGGTTGTCTATGCACAAAATCCTAGATAATTAACAGATAAATCATTAGAATACATTTTTAACAAAGTTTATCTATTCAAGATTAATATACAAAATTAATTTTACTATATTAGCAATAAACAGTAAAACCAATGTTTTAAAAGGTATAATTTATAAAACATAAAAACCCAAATATCTTGAAATCAATCTAACAAAATATGTGTAAGACTTCTAAGTGGACAACTATAAAATTTTCAGAGAAACTAAAGAAGACATAAATAAATGGAGGAATATGCCAAGCTCATGAATTGGAAGACTCAATATCACCAATACACTGTCTTTCCAAAATAATCTAGAGATACAATGCAATCCCAATCAAAATCCCAGTTTATGGAAACTGAGAAGCTGATTCTCAAGTTTATACAGAAGTTCAAGAACAGCCAAGAATCTGTGAAGGTGAGAGGACCTGTACCACTAAATATGAAGACTTATTATGAAGTTATTTCCATTAAGACAATGTGGTGTTGGCACAAAGATAGACAAATAAGTCAGTGTTACAGAGTAAAGGGCCCATAGTTCTACACATGTATGGACACTTATTCCACAAAAGAAGTAGCATTACAGAGCAATAAGGAAAAAAGATTTTGCTGCGACAATTGGATATTCATATGGAAAAAAATAATTGATGCACCAAAAGAGCTACGTACACACACAAAAAAACCCCACATGAACTTCACAAATACAAATTTGAGCAAAAGAATACCACATACTATAAGATTACATTCATATAAAGTTAAAACTAAACCGTAGTGTGTCATGATTATGGTTAATTTGGGGAGAAATGTTAGTAATTAGGAGGGTGTACAAAAGGAGTTTCTAAAGTGCTGACAAACATTTCATTTCTTATGGGGGATTCTAAGTTGTGTTTGTGATAATTCATTGATATATACATTTACATTTTATGCTCTTTCATTTATTTTTATCAATATTCCCAATTAAAAAAATTAAATTAGACACTTGCATTCACTCAACAAAATTTATGTAGAAGTCACGACACACTAGGCATTTTACTAGATCTGTGTCATCAAAAGGAAAAAATATAGGCGCGCTCTCTGTTCTGATAGGAGACAGGTAAAAACAATTACAATAATGAAAACAGGTAAATACATGCAATCATTCAGTGGGATAAGTGCTCTGATACCTTCAGCTTGCTACAAAAAGGGAACTTTTTATTGAGGTTGGGGGAATGAAGACAGACCTTAGATCCTCACTGGATTCAATTAACACAATAATTTAGAAGTGGTCTATCAACCCCTCCAAAGGTGAGGTTACCCCTTTTGTATATAATAGTTCCAGTGTAATTTTAGATCTACTCTTTGTTACATATAGGAATCCTGTCTGCTTACCTGAGGAAAGAAAATCTTGGCTTGAGAGTCATGACACCATGTCCTAAGAAAACCAAGAGAATACTATGATTGATTTGTAGTTAATTTTGGAGCTATTATTCTAAAATAAAATAGTTCTTTTGAAGTACTGATTCAAAAAGCATTGTTTTAAAATAACATTTTATTGATTATAAAATACTTACATGTCAATGTAGACTATCTAGGAAATCAGAAAATTACAACGCAAACAAAAATCCATAATTCTGTCACCATAGCTACTGTAAACGTTTTGGTGCATTTCTTTCCATTAAAAAAATTCCTTTATATTCACAGTTTGAGATCAGAATTTCTATGAGATTTTGCAACCCGAGTTTTCCACTTAAAAATATAATGGGCATTTCCCCATGTCATTACATAACCTACCTAAACATTATCCTTAAATTTGTAAAAATTGCATCCCCAAAGACAGTCATCTCAACGAGAGGTCATTCATCATGTATAATTGAGCCAGCCCACCTAGGGGACCTAGAGTTCTGAGAGCCGTCCAAAACTTAGCTAAAGGTTCTGAAGCAACATTGAAACCTGGCAGTTGCTGAGGAGGATACTCCGAAAGCAGCCGAGGTCACTCACGGGGATGCTTCTGCAGAGTCGCGCCTACCGTCCCGCCCCCCTTTCCAAAAGCGGTGCGCAAACTGTCAGGACCCGGAGCCATGAGAGTTTTCAACTTTCTGTCGGGTTTAACAGGCGCCTACACGGTACATTCCTCGAGATGCCTGAGCGAAACCCTTAGCTCCTGGGCTTGGCCAAGCCTGCCTCTCCGGGGCGCCGCGCCCCAGCAGCCTGGGCTCGCTCCCGGCCTAGCAGGCTCCTGCCGCAGGCGCCAACAGGGCTGCACCCTCAGCAGCGAGCCTCTGCTAGTCCCTAGCTCTTCACCGGGCCAAACTTGGGAGGAGCGCGCCCTGGGTTCCGGCCCTGCCGGGACCGCCCCATCCCTATTCCCCCGCAACCCCCCAAGCCGGGAGCGCGCAGGCGCAGCTGGCTGGGAGTCCCACCACCGGTCCAAGCCCGAAGAAGCACCCGATCCGCTGTCGCTGCTATAGGCACTGCCACCGTTCACCATGGGTTCAGGTTCCCGGCTGCTGCTACCTTTGGTGCTTTGCCTGGGGCTTGGCGTACTCGTGCTTTCTGCGGGGTCCCCAGGCTTTCGCAAGCGAGGTGCCTCAGTGACCGCCAAGGTGACAGAGCGGCAGGCTGCAACTTCCCCTCCCGCGGGCCAGAGGGACGGGGGCGCTTTGGGGACCGGGACCTTTGTGTCGGGTAGCGAGGAGGGGGCAGACGATGGGAGGCAGCAGCGGGGCGTGTGAAAGGGGGATTGCCTCGCCACTGGGGGCTCGGGGTGGGGGGCGCTCTCTGGAATGACTGGGGCGGGGGTGGGGGGGAGCACAGGCCAGACTCCCAGCCCATTTCCCCCGGCGCAGACTGTTTGAACTTTATCTTCCTGGTATATGGTCCGAGGTGACCAGCCCGGGGTTAGGAGAAGCTTCCGGAACCAGTGGGCCGTTTCTCCAGGAAGGAGACAGCCGGCGTACTTCCTTCAGCGTGGCGTGGACTCGAGAACAGATGCAGGAGGAGTGTGGGAGGGACAGGGATGCGAGGAGGAGACACGCTCTGAGCCCAGGTTTGCAGCGCGGAAGTCACCCAGTGTGGAAGAGACCAGGTCCAACTCCTGCCCTGGTGTGTCCTGGCGTTACAAGCCGAGCTGGAGGACAGGGCTCTCCTCCCGTTTAGGAACCTCGTCCCCCCGGGGGAGGGAGGGGTTCACTTTTAGACTTCAGCGACTGGTGGGCAGACCCCAGGCTTGGGATGGTGCTGACCGCAAGCACAGGCAGCTCATGTGTAGCTGAGGCCCACCTGTTTGTCTTGATTAGCGGGACATAAAATCTGCCATGGGTTACCTGTAAGGCTTCAACTCTTTTTCCAGCATGTTTACACAAGGTTAGAAGATATTGGCAGGGTGCAGGGAGAGACAGAGGGGGGGATGATTTGGTTATTTGTTAATTACCACTGCTAGAAAAACTCACTGCTAGTGTCTTGGGATCTGGAAGGGGGGGCAGCTGCAAGTGGTCTTAACAACCGGTCGGTGTTCCACAGTGGATATAGTACTGGGAAACTAGCACAAAGCTTCAGTCTACCACAGACCCCACCTGGGAAGCGGGGAGGTCAGAGGGGTCGGGAGGGGAGGGTTCAGCCCAACATCTGATGTAGCAGGAGTGAACAAAAAGGCCATGGGAGGCGGCTTGTGGGAGATAAACTTGGCGGGATTGTTTTGAGCACTAATTCTACTGCCAGCCCCTTGGCTTTTTGGGGTTATCTAGTTTGGGGAGATGGTTTGTACAGCCCACAGAGCTGAAAGAGGGGAAGGGGGGCGTCCTTCAGCCTGCGAATATATTTGACTCTCTTAGGATACAGCCATAAACATAAAGTTCATGGCATTATGAAGTGATGAAAGAAATAAACCCTAATATATATTGAGTGACATTTAAAAATACCTGAAGGGTACGGAAAACCAGCCCGGCCAAAAGTTAGGGTGGCAAACTTAGTTAGGGTGCGCAAGGGCCTCCAGACAGGAAAGCCTTTCTCCCTGTTAAGAGGATGGCCTGCCTGGGACAGTGTAGCTTCACCACAGGATGAGAGGGGTGTGGCTTGAGACGAGGTCAGGGGCTGAGCAGTAGGAAGATCATACAGGGCCTCCGAAGTCACAGTTAGGAGCGTGGATTTTGAGGCAATTACTCTTATAATTTGCTGTCCTGTGCTAAGTGCAGTTAAGGCTGCTGAAGGGTTTTAAGCACGGCTTTGACAGGATCTCATATATGCTTTTACACAATTACAGTGGTTGCTCAATGGTGAGAGAACTGGGAGGTCACCCTGTGCTCTATGCCGGAGTCCAGATGGTGGTGGCTTGGATTAGAGTGACAATTGTGGAAACGGGGAGCAAGGGAGGGACTTGGAATAGATTTTGCAGGTATAACAAGACTTGCTGACAGTGTAGAAAGGGAGTGGGGGAAAGGGATTAGGATTGCCAGATAAAGTACAGGAGGCCCAGTTAGATGTGAATTTCAGATAAACAATGGAGAAGTTCTTAGTGTGAGGATGTCACCTGCTATATTTGGGAGCAAGCTTCGCCTGGGAAGTTTTAAACCTACCAATGCAGAGACCCACTCGAGAGCAAGTCAGTCACCATCTCTGGGGGTGCGCAGCCTGGGTTGGAAACCTCTAGAAGAGGGAGCCAGGAGAGGAAGGAGCTTGTGGCTGCAGGAGGGGAAGAGCTGGAGCATCTCAGCCCCTGGTTTAAGGTGTTATCACTGAGGAAGCTTCCATGTGTTCTACCCTAGGGTTATGTATGCAAGTCTTCTACACATTCTACTCTGTTGCATTAATTACCTTTTTTCAGTGAACTTTTTTAAATACCAAAATCTATTGGAAAGCGGAGACATTAAAAATTATTTCTCTGAGTGTGGAAAACTAGATTAATTGGCCACTGCTCTAGTGTTTTCTTTTCCCCAGCAGTCTTTTCCTTTTCCCTGATTTCTAAAAATAGGAATCTGCAAATAAGGTGGGCTGCTGTCCCCCTGCAGGGCCCTTTAAGGGCACTCACCTTGTCCTCGAATCCCAGACCACTGCCTCAGCTTCCTGCCCAGCCGAAGAGGCCCAGGACTGGCCCGGCACTCGGGCTCCTTGGCCTCAGAGTCCACTGAACTGGCACTTGCAGCCCTGTGTTTTCCAGCAGAGCCATAGGTTCTGTGTAATCAGGAACCTACATTGTAGAATATAGTGCTGCCACCTTTCCAATTGTACTCTTGTCACAGCTGCTGGCACTTTCTACAGCAGGGAGCGGCCATGAGACTAAGGCTGGGTGATCCTGGGCAAGTTCTCTGATGTCTGAGGCCCTGGTTCCACCTTTGTAACGTGGAGATGGAAGTAACACTTGCTAGAGTATTGCATTTTAGATGTGGTACATTAGGTAAAGTGCTTAGTTCTGATTGAAGCTCCCGAGTTTAGAGGTCAGCTGCTGGTGTTATTTGTGTTATTAATCCCTGTGTAGCCGTGCAGACCTGAAGGGAATCATCTTTTTTACAGATGAGGAACAAGACCTCAGAGCCAGTTAGTGGCAGAGCTGGGTTTTCTTGACATCACAGCTTATTTTGCTTTAGAAATGGAAGCAGGCTTATCCCTGCAGGGATTTGGCTCAGGCTCTGTGAGTGCCTCTTCACTCTTCCCCGCCCCTCCCTACCCCCAGTGCCGCATAATTTCCTATCTCTTTCAAGTGCAGCTTCTTTTGGGGGGGAGAAAGTGACTGAGGTGCCCACTCCTGAAGTGCAACATGGGATCCAAGCACCAACTTTTCCAGGATGCCTGCCCTGATCCCCACGGATAAACACCACCTCTAACCTTATTTTGTTTGTACTTGTCGTCTTGTGAAACCCAATTTCCTATTATATTACAGCTACTGGTGTATTTGTTTTCTTTTCTGCGGGACCGTAAGCTTCATGAGGGCAGGGGCTTCACACCCCCACCCCCACCCCTTGTCGACCACAGGGCCTGTTCCCAAGGGCCCAGAGCAAAGTCAGAGATGATCTCAGGGCGAGAAGGCGCAAAGTCAGAGAGTTTGCCTGGCAGCCACGCTGGGCCGGCCTCACTCCAGCTGGGGGGGTGTGTGCCCTGCTTCTGATTTACTGTCACCTGGCGTTGAGCTGTTTAGCATTTTTGGGTCCGTACTGCCTCAGCTGAAAGTGTGCTGGGCACCGGGGATCTAAAAACACCTTTTCTACCCGGGGAGCTCCCTGCCTAGAGAGAGCCTTGTCGAGGCTGTATCGCGGTCTAAGTGGACACATCCTCAGACTGGAATTTCGGCTTTCACACTCCGAGTTGGGAAATCTTGGGAAATCACTTAACCTCCCTAATGCTGACGTTCCTCCGTTGTAAACTGGTGCCTCTCCCTTCAGGATGTGGTGCGGATTAATGGTATACGATAAGTAAGTAAAGCTTACTTACTTACGGTGAGACAGCCCGGACTAGGCCATGTTTGTTTCCTTCCTCCTTCACCTCCTCCATCTTCTCCCCTATGATTTCAGCGCCCCGCCCCTCTACGCCCTTCTCCCAGCCCCTCAGCCCCTTTCATTC